>JAVHJQ010007363.1:307-17936 GCA_031306095.1 Pyricularia sp. CD86 | reverse complement strand
AAGGGAGGGTGGGCTGCGGGTGTATAGGATGGCTAAGGTTACACTATGCGGTAGCAACAGTTAGATGAAGGCGCGGGATGCAGAAGAGATCTCACATCCAGAGGATCAAGAAATATTCTCCTTTGTCACGGGTGGAATCGAAACTGGTCCAATTCGCTTCGTTAAACGTGAAGGACAGGAAAAAAATATCACGAGCAATGTTGTAAGCTCAGAACGCGACGCAATACGAATTGTTTGCCACGATACCAGATGCGAGGCAGCACAAAAAAAGATGCCTCTGCTAGAGCCTGCGCTTTGCAACGGTTTAAAAGGGAGGGAGAAAAAAAATCAGGCGTCATCAAGTATGCCGCTGCTGATCCTACCTAGTACAGCACACACGGCACAGAGAGAGGGGTAAGACCCGATATGTGACCTGTCAACTCTTACGGGTGCGCAGTGGCGCGAGCAAGGGGAAACGGGCTTCCGGATGATGCTAGCCATCACAGTAAAGTACAGCATGTGAGTTTCCGGGCGAGGTAGACTCTGTGATGGTGGCTTATGAATGAAAAGTCAGTGACGCGTGGTAGAAAAAAGTCAGTGTACTAAATAAACAAGCTTGACTGGATAAGAAGAGGGGAAACCAAGTCGAATGCAAGGGTAGGAACAGGTAGACACTAGCGTAGGGGAAGATCGACGCCAGCAGGCCGTCCGGGGGTCGGGGCTATAACCGTCCTGGGTTATTAGGGTGACATGGATAAGGTTAGTGTGGATTTTTTATCACCTCACCCATGCCATATGTACATATGTACATACGTACTACGTATTATTGCCGGTTCCTCGTCGATAAGCTAGCTCCCTGTTACGAGAACGAGACCTAATTTGACAGGGTTGCTCTGGTCCAGGGCAGGACAGGGACTTCGTAAGCCAGAGCGACAGTCTTCGCCAGGTGAACAGGACATAATCCTGGCCGTTGGACAAGGTACAAGGTGTGCATTCCGTTCAGTTCCGAGCCCGGGCTAGGCTCCCGTCTTTCCTCGGGTTTCGGCTGGCTGTCTTTGGGACGGACACGTTCCGCTTGATGAAGCGAATTGGAGTTGATGTACAAAGTAATACTACTGCACCATATCTTGCTGGGTTCCGCCCCTGTTGTGACTGGCCACCGTCAACAATTAAGTACCCAGTATGCCAAGTCTTTTCCTTTGGTGTGTTGGTCTGGCCTCAGCTCAAACCATGAGGTACAAGGTAAGAGTGGTAACCGTTCTGGATTGTGGAACAAGACACATCAGAGCAGAATGAATCAATCCTCTTTGTGTACGACTCGTAATTGAATACGATCGAGAGTCGATTCGAGGGGTTTTTTTGGTTTTTCTTTCTCCGACTAGATCTACAAAGTAATTGTTTGTGGATTAGCTAGGGCCGAGCTTGTTATCCATTTCACTCGCCCTGGTAGTTATTAGCGAGTACGGAGTATCTTAATAAGGCCACTAGAACTAGACTAGAGCTAAACTACCTGGTCTATTGTAATGTGGGGTCTGGTTGGTCTACTGTATGTCAAGACGTGTACAATACATATGGCGGCATCCAAATGGATGGATGGTTGGGCTGTTTCTCTCTCTTCCCTTTTCTCAACAAGTGTGCAGTTGCACCTAATATAATAGCTCTTTAGATATCTACCTTTACCTATATACGAAGCAGGAGATGATACCTTGGAGAAATTTTAATCCTGAAATAGATTCCACTCGCTGCTGTGCCCTTTTGCGAACCACCTTACTATAGTAAAATCATAGCAAGGAATCAATTACTTACCGCAAATTTAATCGGCGATCGATAGTGGCTCTTTAAACCTTGGCGTCGGATGCTCCCACCGTCAAAGTGGACCCCATGGGCTCGATATCAAGGGCAAATCACTGGCAAGACCTTGCACTGACCAAACTCGGTAACGCGGTAACATGGTCGTAAAGTCGGCCATGTCCAATGAGCTGTTGGCAACCTGCCAGGGATTCCTTCTCGAGTGCTTCCGCAGGTGCATTTGCTCCATACGCGGGCCTATCAATGCTCACTGGAAATTGATGCCTGCAATCTGACTGACGCGACAATCTACAGCGATGTAACATAGCTATAAAACGAGCCGGATTTTCTTCAATAGGGTTCACAGGCAGAAAATGTCTCTAATCTCGCACATGGATCTCAAGTGGTAGGTTCCTACAATTTATGGTCTTGGAATGCGGGGGTCACTTGATAACTGCGTCGTAAAGCAGCACCGAAGTGCCGGATGAATGGGGATATTCTAATTGACTGCAGACCAAGGCACTGCTTTGATTCGCACCGATCCCTTCATTCATCCTGCGCCGGAATTGGTTATAGGAAGATGGAATTATCCGCCCGAAAGCTTTACCATCATCATAAACCCCTGGTTCCTGAACGGAGGGAATCTAATAATAATGGCTGCCGTTTTAACTGCATGCTGACCTGTTCGTCCCGTTCGTCCAGCCAAGACCGTCCGTTCAGTTTGGCCCTTGTGTGTACTGTACTTACTTGATACTGGCCAAACATTTTCATCCCATCAAGCCCAACCCGCCAAACTTTCAATGCGAAACATTCGTTGACCGCTTTAATTGAGTAAAAAACTTCCGACATCACCAAAGCCGGCAGTCTACCCGTCCATGCGGGTTGAAAAAGGGTGGTTGTCCTATTGAATCAAGTACACCCAAACCATCGTACCATCGTTCGATTCTACAGCTCTTAGGGGAGAGAATTTTGACGGCGTTTGTATTCCATCATCCACGCCCCAAATCAGGCCTTCAATCCAACGAATATCATCATCAGGGGCGTTGCACCATCAATTCTCGATAGACCCATCTCTTGAAAGCAGCCATCCCTTCTGTTTGTCCAAGTTGAGCTGTCACAGGGGGGACGCGGGCGGCCGTAGTTGGGCCAATCCCTGTCATGGGCACACAAGGATAGGAGAAACAATTAAAAAAAAAACACACACACACACACACACACACACGAGGATAGAACAAAGGGTTGTTATGGTCGGTGCAACGCAGCAGCAAGCAACCAGCACCACCTGGTTGTTTTGGTATTACTCTGCCACGCAATATTAGATAGCTCGTGGATGCTGCCACTATTTTAAATCCACATCAAAGTCAAGAAAATCACTTACTGTACTGTAATAGCCAGCTGCTGCGATTTTTCTCTTCAGTGTGTTGAGACAGGGCCATACAAGAGAAAGACACCTACACCCTCACAACTCATAGTCGAGTAATCTTTCTCTCCCCTTATTCGCTACTATCATCCTCAAAAGAAATCTTGCTGCAGCCACATTTGCTCGACCAAGGCATTCCTCCGTACCGTACCTTACTATAATATTGCAAGATTATTCGGTAGATTCTCGTGCATTTTCACACGGCACAGCCGCCATAGCCGACATCGCAAAGACCACAGGTCGACATCTCTCGCTTGGTAAGGTATGTACGTACTGTACTGTACAAGCAGATAGACAAATCCCATGCTCCGTCACAATTCCAAGCTTGAACCCCCGACTCGCACACTATCTTTTGCTCCACCTCAACCACGATTCGAGACGGCTGGACCTGGGAACACAATCCAACTCCACGATCTCTTCCTTACTCACATTAAGCGAGCGACCACGAAGATATTTTCTCCGGTTTGCTGATATTTGACGAGCTGGCTGGTAAGGGTGTTTGAACCACACAAAAAAGTAGCACGTCAATGTGCGACCAAGGCCAGACCCAGACCACCCAGACCCAGACCCAGATCCGAACCCCGGCCACGTTGGTACATCGCATCACTTATAACCTGTCGGACCGCATTCCGTTCGAGTCGCTCAATCCATCTCCTATCAAATTTTCGTCTTCATTGTAATCCCTCGCACCTGCAAAGACCTTCCGTGTAGGTGCGGGAGGACATGTTGTTATCTTGACTCGAAAGGAAAAGACACAAGCAGCACTGCGCAGACTTGGCCGAAAGAGAGCATACGAACCCGAATAGAAAGTGTCAACTGAGGACGGGTTGTGCCAAACTTTCAGCCGATTCAGGTGCTTCGCCAAAGACACTGACGAGTTAAAAAAAAAAAAAAAAAAAAAGAATACCCCAACAGTCCGATGTTCCGGCCCCGACCAAACCCTATCGACCAATTCGCATACCCTTTTGGGTTCAGCGTCGACCAAGAGACGGATTTCTCATACTATTCACAGCAGCAATTGCCAAACCCATTTCTGCTTGCGGCGCTTGGATGCGACTCGATTCAGGTCAGCAGACGAGAAGCTGGAGGTGATGAAGCTGGAGCTCAGCAGCAAGAGGAGGGACCTTGCACAAACGAGAACACCATCGCTGCGGAGCCAGGCACAAGTGGGGCAGTCATCAACCAACGGGAGGGGGCTACCCTGTCTGGGGTGGCTCCTTCACCTCCCCATACAACACCAGCAAACGCAGCTGCAGCTGCTGCTCTCCTCGATCGTCATCGCTACAGCAGAACCAACCCCACCTCGTCTGCCGTGGTGGTTGGTGATTTCGACTTTTCGAGCTACCAGCTTCCAAGCCATCAACTCAATCGACACAGTCTCCCGCAGTCTCAGCCATCTTCCCATCAACTATTAGCTTCGTTGCCATCGCTCTCTTCTCCCACAACTCACAATCTCGTTCGCAATCGACTAAACGACCCGGAACTCCTCGCGACCGCTCGTCTTTTGCGGCAGACGACGGTCATCACCAAGATGGACGAAGGCGTTGCCGCAACCGACGACCTCGCTGCACAGGAGGCCGCTGCAAGGGAATATCAGCCACAACTTACGGTGAGTGTTTGTCGTCCTGTTTATTTTGTACATCTCTGTTTTAATTTCCCATTCTATGGCGCTCCAAAAAAAAGAAGAAGAAGACAAAAACCGTTGTTCAAACTCAAAATGTCTTGGCCGTTGCCCTTTGGCGACCGTCAAGCTCCTTGACCCAGATCGCTGCTATCGATTTCCCCGCATTCCGCTAAGCTAGGTTCTGATCACGTCAATTGATTGCCCTCGAGCTTCCACCACCACATACCTTACCCTTGTTGGATCGACAGCGCTGACTTATATCTTTATTTATCTTCCGAAACAGGGCCCTCTCGTCGGTTTCAAACAACCAAGCCATGCCATAACCGAAGAATACGCCAAGGCCGACCCGGTCTACGTGGAGAAGACGATGGTGAGCTAGTTCCAACATGCCCAACGTCACCAAACTAGACAGATGGGAGAAGTACAAGGCTACAACAGAGATGGCGAAATGGAAGGGAGATGGAATTCCCAACACCAGTTTGCATCTTACTGTGCCGCTGAAACACTGCATGGGCTGACTTGCTTCCAGGCTCTCCCAAACACGTACTCTCACTATCGCCCCATACTTGGCGACGGCAATTGTGGCTGGAGAGGTGAGCAGGACCTACTTTATACCAGGCACCAGGGCTTAGCTATTTACCACTAGTAGCATTGGGCAACGTGAACTAACGCTCAAATCAGCAATCGGCTACGCGTACTTTGAGACCCTCATCCTGACAGCGACCTCTGCTAAGATTAAGGGAGAGCACGAGCGCATCACTTCTCTGAACGACTATATCTCCAACGTTGGTGGATATGGTTCGTATATCTGGGAGGACATGGTGGACGAAACATTGGCACTTCTCAAGGAAATCGGTGACTTCCTTGTCCAAGGAGACCAAGATGGCGCCTTGTCTCACCTGCACACCCGCTTCAATCAACCCGAGGTCTCTAGTGCTATTGTCTATCATCTTCGCATGCTGGCTGCCTCGTACCTCAAGGGTCACCCTAGCGATTACGAGCCCTTCACCAACGGTGGCGTCCAAAATCACTGCAGTGGTACGATCGAGCCTATTGATCGCGAGATTGATCATCTGGGGGTCACCTTGCTTGTTGAGGTTTTATTGAAGCCGGCTGGTTTTGTTCTCGAAATTGCATATCTGGACCGCAGCGCCGGTGAACAGGTTAACGTCTACCGTTTCCCGGACGAGGCCAACGGCCAGGACGAATCGGCTTTGGGCCCTGTCATTCACCTTCTATTCCGGCCGGATCATTATGACATCTTGTACAAGCCTGCGCCCCAGCCTGTAGACGTGCAGGTATACCGCGCCATGGTTCCCACTCAAATATTACCCGAGATACACCAAATGAGCCAATGGGGAATGGACTCAACTGCCGCCAATATCAACTATGATGTTCTTAGCATGATTCCAGGGTTCGACTTGAATCCCAAGGGCGGCCAGCGTCAGCAGGAATTGATGAATGTCCCATCCTACAGTCAACGCCCAGACCCAGCCGCGTCATGGACTTCGTCGCCAACGTCTTACACGCAACAGATGACACCACCAGCTCCATCACCAACTTCGTCGGTTACTTATGCTCCCCAGCAAAGTCGCCAACAGTCTCTTCACGAAGTACCCTCACAATCGTACGTGGCGGTGCCTCATCATATCCAGCACCAGCATCAATACCACGATCCACCGCAGCACCAAGAACAACAGCACCCAATACGGTTTAGCACGCACTGTTGGCCTACAGCACAATCCAATGCATTCTCGGACTTTCCTGTTGCAAAGGAAGAACAGACTTTACAGACGGCGACAATGCAGAACAGCCCGCTGAATACGATACACTTCAACAACCCCAACTTCCAACCCCAAGAGTACAAGCCTGGAGACGAAGGGTCACCCAAAGCAATGGCAAACAAGAGAAAGGGCGAACAGTCTGCCAAGAAGGCGAAGAAGCTTGCCGTGTCCGATCACAAGGCCATGGAGCGTAACTGGAAGCCAATGCCACACTGAGACGAGGGAACCGTGAGACGGGAAGCTGGACGCGCACGCTTGTAATTTTTTTTGTCACAGAAGGGACTGTGTTTTCGTGCGTGATGGCTTCCAGTACCGACCTGGATGGTGTGTTGGGATTTTTATGGGGGATGACTCTACGACGCAAGATTGCGAAATTATTTGTTTGATGCTAATATGTATGGCCACGGCGTTTTAATGTGTCCTTTTCTATCCGTTTGTAACATGCGACGGCTTAGCCTTAGCAAACCTGCATTTTAAGGAAAGGGAATGTGGTGGGCGGCTACAAATGTTCATGACTTTTGCATCTTGATACCATGTTATTGACAAGTGGCTTTGTCCACAGACCAACTTCGAGGCGAAAGAAGACTGGACGGTTCATGAAGTGATGCCGAAGTGTTGCAATAATGCGATGAGAGACAGTAGGCAGTGCAACAGGTGAGAAGTTGCCCCCTATTATTCAAAGCACCAAACGTTGTCTGTCTCTACATCTAGAAGTGGTAGAATTCGTACTTTGGGCTCTGAGAATGAAGTAAGTGGTTAAGTTTATTGCAGACTAGACCTATCAAACAAAACGCTCGAGACAAATGAGAGAGTAAAGAAGACAAATTTATAACGCCCGTCTAACTAATGGGCTTGTTTTGGCCAGGCCTCTTCTTCTCGATTGCAAGAACCGTGTGTATGAACTCGCTCTTCAAGGCGCTACCCTTGCGGTTGGCCAGTAGCTGCGCAGTCTTGAGCACGTTCTTGATCTGGCGACCATTGAGCTCGATCTCGGCGAGGTCCTCAATGTCTCGCTCGGGCACCGACATCCTACCGCCCAAAAAGTTTCGCCAGACGGCGGCTCGCGAGGCCGGCGTCAGGTCCGGGTATTCGAGGCTCACGTGGATGCGCGACTGGAAGGCGCGGTCGATGTTGTCGCAGCGGTTGGTGGTCATGAACATGATGCCCTGGAAGTACTCGAGGGTCCGCAGGAAGATGGAGACGACCTTGTTGCGTTCCAGGTCGTGCGTCGACCGGGCCTCGAGGAACACGTCGCACTCGTCCAGCAGCAGCACGGCGTTCCACCGCGCGACGAGCTCCAATATGCGCGACAGGCCGGCCTCGACCTCGTGCGGCCGGCTGCCCAGGTCGCCCGAGCTGAGCGTGTGCAGCGGCACGCGGAGGTGTTCGGCTACGGCCTCGGCCGTCAGCGTCTTGCCGACACCGGGAGGGCCCGAGAGCAGGCAGATGACTCCCTGGCCCTTGCCGGCGATGACATCGTCAAAGGAGCCCTTGGACTCGGCATCCAGCTGGGACTCGGTAAAGGCCATGATGAGCTCCTTGTGGTCCTGGTCCAGGACCAGCTTGTCGAACGCGTCGTCGTCCCAGCGTATCTCAGAGATGCGGTCGACGTAAAAGTCTAGCCACTTTTTCGCCTTGAGGCTGTAGCCCCGCGTGCGGCGGTGGCAGATCATCTGGTGGAAGGGCGTCAGCTTTATCGACCCGTCCTCGTTCAGGCCGTGCTCGAGCTTGTGCGCCTCGAGGCGCTCCAGATCCCGCGCGTTCCAGTCGTCGACGTAGCGGCGCGGTGCCGTCCAGGGCGAGAAGCGGTTGAAGCTCTCAATGTCGACGACCACGCGCCCCGTGACCTCCACCGGCACCTCCTTGCCCTGCTGGTCCCACCCGATGGCGGCGCCGTTGTACTGCCGGTACTTGTGTCCGGCGAGCTCCTCGAAGCGGGCACCGCGGCTGATGAGGGCGGTGCGCAGCGCGTCCCGATCGGCGTGGAACGACAAGGGGTTGATGTTGAGGCCGGTGATGGGCTTGGTGCCCAGGAACTCGGGGATGTCGGTCGCCACGTCGGAGCGGCCAAACTCGGTCCCGGAAAAGTCGACGCACTCGCCGCGCACGCGCAGGAACTTGCCGCACTGGTTCTCCATGTACTCGGTCTCGACCAGCTCCATGGCCAGCATCTGCGCAGTGGTGACGGCGACGTCGCCGGGTTGGAAGATCATCCAGAGGTCTGAGAATTTGATGACGCCGTGGCGGATGTAGTCCTCAAAGGCGGCGATCTTGTCGCCGATCTCGTACCGGAGAATCCCGTCCAGGACTGTCAGGTGCTGGCTCATGTCTTTCTTGTCCTTGTCCTTGTCGTCGGCGTCGGCGTCTTTGGCAGCCTTGGCCACGTAGGTCTTGAACTTTTCCCAGCGGTGGACAAAGGGGATGAAGGGCGCCTCAAACTCTAGTCGATCCAGCTCGATGGCCACGCCCGGGTAGTCGGTCAGGATCTCGGCCAGGGCCTTTTTGAGGTGCGGAGACTGAACCACGATGGAGTGCGCCTCGAGCTTCTTGCGGGCATCGTTGGACTTGACGTTTCGCACCAGGACGGCGTACTGGGCTGTTTCGTCGTTCTCTGCCGGCTCTGGGACGTCCTGTGTTTTGGAGTTGGGTGTTAATAAGATGAACAATGAAGACGGGCCGGTTGGTCTATGAGTGAAAGGTTGACTTGCCTTGGGATACTTGTCCACCCACGTCCAGTTGCCGTCGCTGTCCTTGAGTGAGCGGTAGATGTTCTTGGGGGTGGCTAGGGAGCCGCGTGGTGCGAGCTTCTTCTTGGGCTTCGTGGACTTTTTGGACTTTTTAGACTTGCTCTTCTTGCGGTCTGTCTCTTCTTCCGTGTCCTCGTCAGAAGACTGGTCGTCGGCCTCTTCGTCTTCAGTCTCATCTTCTGTGGTACAGTCAGAGGTGGAATCTTCCTCCTCCTCGGACTCTGAAGATGAATCCTCATCAACAACCTTTTTGCTACGCTTTCCAGCAACCTTGCGAGACTTGGCGCATTTGCAGGCCGAGGTTCCGTTGGTGGCCTTGGAGTGCCGACTCCTGCGGCCGTTGGTTGCTCTAGCCATGACGCTTCACTTGAAGATAAAGAAGACGGAGAGTACTGGACCTAGTAGAGCACACGGCAGATATGACGACCAGGTATGAGCAGTAGATGGTGGTGTGTGTTAGGCTGTCTGACAAGCAGGGCACATATTTATATTCATTCATTCACATCGAACAAAGTTAAACGTCAGGCAGCCCCAACATGATAATGCAGGCCTGTCACAGAAAAACCATGACGACCCTGCTTGCTGAACCAGCCGGTTGCCTGCCTGCTTGCCTGCCTGCTCACCCTGCATACAGTAAATTCAATGCGCGTCCAGCACATACACTCCTTTGTTCGTCTACTTTCTGGTCTTGGTGTTGTTCTTGGCAGAACAGTCAAGCTGCAGCCTTACCAAAATTATCGGCGGTGACTCAAAAAAGATCGACTACCGGGCGGCAAAACATTCGGTTCGGATGTTTAACTGGGTTCTAATGGCTAGACTTTCGGGGGGCTCGACAAATGAAACATGGATCAAGTCCAAGTGTTAGGCAGCAGGGCAGAAAATTGAACGAACTTTGACGCTAACCGTCATGTTTTTGAGGCCAACCTTTGGGGTAAGGCTGGACAGGATTGGCGGGCTCGGACATGGATTATTTTGGTTGCCTCCCTTTGCGATTGATCGGTGGCCTGGGTGCGGTATTGGTGTAATTAAGGATCTCTCGCCGAGGTGACCTCCGGAGCTGGTGGTAAAATCAATCTCAAAATTTCACAAACGCCTATATTACCTAGGTACGCATGTTAAGAGTCGGAAATACTTGTTTGTCTATTCTCTCGGCGAACGTCAAAAGTTCAAGTTGATACAAGCACAACACAGAATCTAACACAGAGCCAGCTGTGCCGACCTCGGGTCTTACCATTGGTGGGGTAAGTCACGTGAACGCCTCCCGTAGTACATTGAGCTATGTACAGTCCAAGCTACAGTAGGCCCTTGAATTGACTCGCTCCAAGATCCACTCTGAAAGATCGCAATATTTTCCCAGTAACACGAAAAGCAATCCCTCCTACCGACTGATTATATCCTCTCGATACCTGTGCAAAAAAAACAATCCTTCTTTGATCTTTGACGAGCCCTGCACCCTGATGAGCTTGTTTGTCATGACGCCGAAAAAAAAACAACCATTCATGATGGGTACAAGTGCGGGGCATTGCGACTCTGTTTCTTTAGGTTGGTTGGCATACAGAAATTTTGCTAGGCGGCGGCGAATGAGGTAGGTAAATAAATGTCTCAATCGCCGAAAAACGCAGATTCTTTGCTGTTTTATAAAAGACCAAAGATGGTCAGATTTTTATGTCGGCCACATCCCCGCGAATACAGCCAGTCCATGTCATAATGGCTCCGCGAACAGAAGCCAGTAATTATGACTCGAATCCAAATGAGACGGACCCAAGCGGCTACATTGTCGAGTCTGCACAACCCATCGATCCAGAGGTGGCGAAACGGGCACTGAGGAAGATCGACCTCTTTCTCATGCCCGCCATGGTCATTGGTAAGTCTAGCTCTCTGTTGCCTGGCCGCCACTGCGCCCTTCTGATGGGATAAGTTTCTGGTCTTAGGCTATGGGCTCGTCTACTACGACAAAGCCATTCTCGGCAGTGCTGCCCTTTTTGGCATGACCTCGGATCTACGCCTCTCAGTCGTGGATCCTGCCACCGGCACGGCAGACACCACCCGTTTGAGCTGGGCCACATCCATCTTCTACTTTGGCCAACTTGTAGGCTCCTATCCCATGATATACACCCTGCAGCGCTTCCGGACCCGTCATGTACTTCCGTCGGTCGTCATGGTCTGGGCCATCATATGCGCCGCCACCGCCGGCGTCACCACCTGGCAGGGTCTCCTGGTCCAGAGGTTCTTCCTTGGCTTCACTGAAGCCATCATCCCGACCGCCTTTGTCACCATCGTCAGCGGCTTCTACACCCAGTCCGAGCAGGCTCTGCGCCAAAGCTGCTGGCTGTCAGCCACGGGATGGTTCATCGTGATTGGTGGCGCCCTGAACTACGCCTTTGCACAGATCCGAGGCGGTGCTCTGACATCATGGCAGTACATTTACGTGCTCGCTGGCGCCCTGACTTTTTTGTTCGGAATATGGTGCCTTTTCCTACCAAATTCTCCCCTGGACGCATGGTTCCTCACTCCCGAGGAACGCGTCGCTGCTCTGGAGAGGCTCCGGGCAGGCCAGACGGGGGTGAGGCGTGATGTGCATGAGATCAAGATGGGGCAGGTCGTAGAGGCCCTGTGCGACGTCAAGGTTTGGCTCGTTTTTGTAATCATGGCAGCAGCGTAAGTTGAACCAATCCAGGAACCATCCGGTTCACTCCTCCATGGGCTTGTTGCTGACAAAGCTCATTGTGTAATGTCTTCCAAACGCAGATATACTGTCAACGGTGCTGTCTCGGGTTTCGGCCCCTTGATCGTCTCGACCTTTGGCTACTCTGCTCTAGACAGCATCCTCTTTCAGTTCCCCCTCGGCTTGATCAGCGCGGTCGGCATCCTGATCACCGGCTGGTTCTCGGCGCGCACCCCAGACATTCGCATCCCACTCCTTATAGCCTGCTGCCTGCCCGTCATCGCCGGCTTCATCACCATTTGGAAGTCGAACTGGGGCGGCGTCAACAGCAGGCCTGTCGCCCCCGTGGTCGGCTATTCGCTCATTGGGTTCTTCGGACCTGCAGTCAGCTTGACGGTCGCCCTTGGCGCTGGCAACGTTGCAGGCGAGACCAAGAAGAGCTTCGTGGCGGCGGCCGTGTTTGTGGCGTACTGCGTCGGGAACATCGTCGGCCCGCTCATGGTCAGGAGTCAGAGTAGGAGGGAGCACTATCCCGAGCTGTGGATTGGATTGATTGTCTGGTATGACCTGTCGCCTTGACACTGAAGTGAAACTGCAAAGCTCTGAGTTCCCTGCTAACCGTTATTAGTTATTGCATTGTGATTGTCTCGGCCTCGGCGCTTTATGTGATCCTTCGGCGAGAGAACAAGATAAGGGCGCAAATGCCAGAAGACCAGGAGGAGCGTGACAGGTTAGCGTTCAAGGATCTTACAGACAAGGAAAACAAGTACTTTAGATATGTGATGTAATGGAGCTAGCAAACAGGAATAGACGTCGGTCCCAAATGTCGACCGAGGAAAAAAAAACAAAGGACCTCAGGTTGGCATACCAAGTCCATCATCAGCTTTCAGCCTTCCTTCCTGACCCTGGTCAGAAGCTCAGTGATTCTTCCGCCTCTGGGACACTTTGAGATTGACAAACATGGGCTTTTGGTTTCATCCGAGCTATTTGGTCTCTTCGATCAGTTGAGTAGGCCTGTGGAAGATGAGCAAACACTGCGCCCCGCGCTTCTCGAGCCGGTGCCGCCCGATGCCCTCGTCGTCTCTTTCCTGCTCCTCCACGAACTCGTCACGCTCAAACGCGCCCTGCAGCTTGGCTAGCGTTGACTTTTGCATCCGATCGGCCTGGAGGCGCGACCACGCCGCGGCCGAGAGCGAGTGCGTAGCGTAATCAACTCACTAATGCGCTCATGCGTGTCGAAAAAAAGGGCTGCGTCCTGGTCCTCATTGTGGAGAGAGTCGGGGCGGGGCCAAGGTTGGTAGAGCAACCACGACGGCTTCGGTGTCCCATGCCCGGATCGCGGGTGCTGAAGCGACAAAAAGTGTGCTGCAGTACCGCCCGAGGATTCGACTTTGGCCTGCAGTGATCTGGTGTGGCCTGCTGCCCTTAGTAGGAGCTGCTTGTAGCTCAGCCTGTGGGCAGCCTCGAGGCTTGTAGTATCGTGTAATGAATAGACCAGAATGGATTCATTGGGGTTGTTGGCCGTGTCTTCTAGTGCGGCTAGAAGACTGGGATAGGCAAAGAACCTATGTTGCGGGTTTACAGCTTCCGGCATGATGTTGGCTGTGACAGGAAAGTGTAACCCAGTGGCATTGCTTCTCTACATCTGGTTTATCACGGCCATGAACCCTATAACACAGACAGACACATAAAATGGCAAACTGTACATTGGAAAAAGAACGCCACAGAAAGGATAATGGAGAAAATCCTTGTATGTTGCGGAAACCTTGACAAGATTCGGACAATCTGCGATACAGTACTAATGCAACTTGTTCAGGATCTCACAGCGTTTTTACAGCTTGATAATACTATACCTCATGATTTGTAAACGCCCATCAACCATTAAAGTTTACAACACCCCAAGCAGGGATGCCTGAATGAAGATCCATTTAGCTGATTCAACGGTTATATCTCCGTAATGGACATTGGCCGGTGTTATGACTCTGCAGGCACCTGGTTTTGCTCTAGTCACAGGGGCCAGTAAGAAAACCAGGGGAAGTTTAAACACGTCAAAGTCTACACCATCTGTAAGGTTTCTTTCAGCCCATATCCGAAATATCCTTCCTTCTCAATCTCCCCTCCCCTCAATACAGCCCAAAATTACACCAGAAAACGGCCAATGCCACACCCCCAAGCACCACCAAACGCCATATTCAAAATAGAAGGGGACACATACCCAGTCCACCGCACCGAGAAGGAGTCAGCAGCCTCTTCAGCCAGCCAGGGTCTAATCTCAAATGCATGGGGCGCTGGCTCGTCTAAGCCCCCGTGGACTTCTCACAACCCAACCTCTTCATCCTTGACGTCGGCGCCGGGACGAGTCGGTGGCGGCGCGGGCCTGGCCCAGTGGGGCAGCAAGGCGGCTCCGATCAGGATTGGAAATAAGGCCAGCAAGGATGGAGTGTCAGACATATCAGTATATCCATACGATGTGTGGTAACCTGCTGCACGCCGCCAAGATGCTCAAGCAGGATGTTTTGAACGAGGTTAAGGCAGAGTGCTCCGACTTTGAGTCTTTTCTTCCTTTTTGCTAGGATGTCATGATCTCAAAACACACAAGGCCTTGTGAATACAGCATACATCATTCGGAGCCATCAATCGCCCCTTCATCCTCTCCCGCAGTTTTCCAAGCCCACCGAACCAGATCAGCAAGACGCGCACATGCATCATCCATCTGATCCTCGGCGATCAAGCTGAAGCTGATGCGGACATGGCTGGTCTTGGCACCATCTACAAAAAAGGCACCGCCCGGCAGGGCGAGCACGCGATTCTGCAACGCCCCTTGCTCCATCAGCTCGAAGCTGTCCTCCAGCCCGCGCGGCAGCCTCAGTTTCATCCACACAAACATGCCCGCAGCCGGTACGTGCCAGCTTGCCAGGGAGCCGAGGTGTTTGCGAGCGGCCGCGCAAAAGAGGTCGCGCCGTCGACGGTACAAGGCGGCGACCCGCTGGCCGTGCGCCAGGAAGCCGTCGTGACCCCAGTGGCGGAAGAGTGCGAAGGCGAGGACCTGCGTGGTGGTGCAGGGTTGGAGGCTGTGAGTGGACGGTGGGGTTTGTTTCGGAGGGTATGCGTTTAGCCGTGTGCGGTGAAGAAATGAATTGTGTGTGGGGGGCTGAATGGGAAAGGGGGAGGAAACATACTTGGTGTTCTCCGTCAACCTGGTAACCAGCTGTACAACCTGTGGTGCCCCAGTGAGGAAACCAATTCGCATTCCTGAGCTGACAACCTTGCTCAGCGAGTCGAACCGCACAACACGGCCAGAGGTTCCTGTGACCTCGCCCTCCAACCCAAGGTAACTTCGCGCCATTCTGGGTGGGTCCAGGTCGTAGTTGAGATAGTAGTATGCATCGTCCTCGAATATGACAAAATCGAATCGGTGAGCCAATCGAAGTCTGAGATTGGATGGGGATGACGGCCCAGTCCGTTATCAGCATGAATCAGGTCCCCAGTACATTAGCCGCAGTGACAAGACGGGCAAGATCCTCAACCGTAAAGAAAAAAACATACATCTCAGTCTTGCGCGACTCTGGACAGGTTGCTCCGGTTGGGTTTGATCCTGTGGGTGTGGTGTATAGGACTTTCGGCCGGGGACTCCCCGGTAGCCAATTTGACAGGATTCTCTCGAGTTCCGCGGGGATGATGCCGTGGGCATCCGTTGGTATTTCGATAAGCTTGTGGTTTTCGGCCCCAAGAAAACCGACAACCCCACTAGAATAAGTCAGTCGGAAAAAGAAAAATTCCATCCCCTGCCATGCTTGTCTTGCCTGTCATTTTCGTCTGTTGTTGAAGTGCAGTGTTGAGACGACTCACGCGTAAGATGGTCTGTTGGCCAAGTATTAGTTTTTTTGTTTATTTGTGTATTCGCTCCCCCTCCAACGAAAGCTTTTTTTTTATCCCGTCCAGACAGAGAATTGGATTCTACTTACGATTCTATCATCACGGCATCTTCTGAATCTGTAAAGACCCGAAAGGCCTTGAAAATAAGGTCCTGGCTTCCGTTGCCGACGCAACAAGACCAATTGTGTCCATCTGAAGATCCGTGAACCCGTTCTTGGAGCTCGAGGAACCACTACCATAACAAAGTCAGCAGGAAGCATAAGCCTAACCAAGGGGTACTCTCAGGGTAATTTTTGAGGATGAGAAAAGGGCGAGGGGGGAAAATGTACGTCAATCAGCTGCGCGTTACCGCCTGCCAGGTCGTACTGAAAGGCTTCCGATACTAGCTTCTGATCCAATGTAATGGTTTCATTTGGCCCCCCGTAAGGATTCTTGACGGTAAATGAAAGATCTGCAAACGGAAAGGTTGACGGATGAGGCATTCCTAAGTGTTTGCAGGTCTGGCATTAGCTTCCGTAAAACTTCCGACCTTCCGATACCGAATCGGGGTCAGCTTTCAAACCTTACCGGGTACAACAGAGATCATTCCCGGTTTACTCCCCAGCGGAATCAACCGACGAACTTGGACAGATTAGCCTTTCCTGCTTGCGAATGAAAATAGAGTTCAGCTTCTTACTAGCCCCAGGTTGCCATCTTCGTATACGTTTAGACAACAACGACTCGATATCCAAGGCTTTCCCTTGGGAAAAGGCTGTGGAACTTGGCATTGTTGTTTTTGCGATATTTGCCTCGAAGCAACCGCAAACTTTGAATGGGTTTAAGTTGAACTTTAGTCCAGGGTCGTCTGAACAAAAATCGGGGGTTTTAAGTACTTGAGAGCAGTTCTCTGTGGGCCCCCTTAGACGCCTCCAAGTACACCGCAACGATGACTTGGACAAAGCAAGTAAGTTGAACCGTTCATTTGCGCATTGAATCATTTGATGGCCTGTCATTATTTCGGGATCATGCGCCCACTATCGGGAGCTCTAATGCCGATCTGATACGGCAGTCAATAGTTACGAATCCACGTTTCCCACCTCGCTTATACGTGATATATAGTGGTGTTTAGGACCAGGGTCGTTGCCGGTGGCTACCTATACAGATCTGACCAAGTTATAGCATATCATTGGTTATATAGGTAGTAGATCGATCCATTATCTGATGGCCTCAAAACTTGGGAGAACCCCACAAGAAAACTGGAAGATTTGGCTGCGCTTCACGAATCGATCGAAACCCACAATTACTTGGGGGCTGTGCGTTGTGGGCCCCCTCAAAAAGGGGGTTGCAAAATCGCGGGTCACCACTCGCGAGTTTTTTAACTAAAAAATCGTTAACAAAACAACTACATGCAAATGTAATCCGGTTTAACAACACCACAATTATATTTACCGCATTTTTATTAATATTATAAAATCGCGTAAATTTCCCGCTATTTCGGCTATCCGCCAATACGTTAAATATTTTGAAATTTACCACGTTAAATCGCATTTTGCACGGGGGGTTAAATTTAAACCGGAAACGTTACGGACGTATTATAACAGGTACGGTTACGCGTTTTCGAATATTTAACGGTATATTTAAACCTTTTAAACGTAAAAAAAACCGGAATTATTAACAAAACGCGTTGGGCGGTTTTTAACGTTAACCGTAATTAAAAACCAAACCCTCGTTATTTATTTTGTGCAATTTAATAAATTGGGCTTTTAT
>JAVHJQ010007336.1:0-13243 GCA_031306095.1 Pyricularia sp. CD86 | reverse complement strand
TATCGTGGACCCTACCGTTTAGGTCCAAGAACTCCCGGACCCAACCTACATCGACTGGTCATTTCCAACAAATGTAAATTTACTGCCGCCAGGCTCGCCGTTAGGGTGCCGACGCCCAATATATACTAGGTTGTGATCGCCATCCCCGCCGCTGTTGTCTCCGATATCACGTCATGGGCGCAATTTGTTGTTTAAATATTAACCTCGGGACATCTTTCCGGAGATTTCTCGTCAATCCAATCGCCACCTACTTCACTTTCGCTGCTAGCCCTGTGCAAAGTGTGACTTTCGGGGGAAGTTAAACTTTCCAAACTTTGTTAAACTGACTGCCATTTCTTATTGGGATCCCAAAAATGCCCGCTTGTAGCGCAGACCAGTCTTAGGGCTCACCCCTAGGTAGTAAGCACTGAAACTAGGTATTTTCGCCCAAAAGATTAAGGCTTTTACTTGAGCTTTCCTTCCAAATGCCAAATTAGGTATGCTGACCAACCAACCGGCACCGCCGCCAACGTTAACAACCATGCCGCACTATTAAGTATACCCAATATATCTAAGCCGACCAGCACGACGGCGCACCCTACCGCACTCGCCACTTGAGGTAAAGAAATAGCCATATTATGTAAACCTTGAATGGCTGCAGTGCCGGCTGGCAGTGACGAGATTTCTGTGTTGATTAAGGCGAAAGGAACCCATATAGTCACTGCCCAAGTAGCGCCAATAAATGATAAGAGGGCAAGAGCCCAAACAGAAGTACGTATGATGGCTGTAGGGAAAAGGCAAAGAGTTGCGAGTAATTGTGAAGCGAGCCAAAGGCGAGGATGGTTATCGGGACAAAGGACGGTGGTTGTCGCGTTTAACAAGCTTAACAGAAAAGTGGCTTGCAAAGTCCCTAATGCAAAGGCGACGGACGCGTAAAGCTGGTAGGGCTTCGCGTAAGCCTCCGGGTCGGGATGTCCCTCCTGAATGGCCTCCAAGTGTGCTGTTATATTGAAATGTTAAGCTTTTGCAAATAAGATAACCCTTGAAAGAAGAATAAGAATGGGCGTTTACCTATTTTGTGGATGTATCTGGACAAAACGGGTATTAATTCTGCTGCCCTGGAATCGACAAACTTGTATGACTTTGTGTAAAGGAATGAAAACAATATGAAAGAACTCGCGTAGACATATAATATAACACAGGGAACCATCCGCACCATGCAAATAATTGTGCACCACAAACCTTCCCCGTTATTGGGGGCAACCGTCTCCATCGCCGCGTAAGCTCATGAGGCGAATATTTGTCGAAAAATCGTATATGCCTTGCAGTTTCGGCTTTCTGCAAAGAGGGCGATGCGGCGGACTGGGGGACAAACCAACATACCAGCCCGACAGAAATAGCCGAACAGGAAGAGGCCACCCAAGTTAAAGTGCGAAACGCAAAAACCGCGTCCACTTGATATTTCAGGGTGGAGGAGGATACAAAACTTGATATGGCTAAAATCGCAGACCCTAGTACGCTCCAACCCATAGACCAGGCAGCCGCGGCAGACTGTTGTGCGGGAGGGCAGGCGTCGACAATGACGGCACGCACGCCTACCGAGTAAACGTTAATTGCGAATAGAATAACAACTAAGCAAACCATGGCGATGGCGCAAGGTTGCCAAGTGTTCGCAATCTTTGTCGCCCCCAACTCCGGCGCGTAGGCCATCAAAACTGTGGCTATGATTATTGTTGCCGTTCCGGTCATCATGACTGGCTTACGTCGCCCAAAAGGGTGGTGCAATTCGTCGCTAATTTGTCCAACTATCGGTTGGACAAAAATGCCAAAAATGGGTCCTAAGGCCCAAGCTAAAGAGACGAGAAAGGGTGGTATACCGAGGGACCGGAGGTATGGCTGGGGGTTTAAGTGTCAGTATAGGTCTGTAGAAAGATGAAAAATAAATAGGTAGAACATACCGTCCCATCGCTCTGCAGCAGGAACCAATACACCTGTAGGCCGAGGTTGGGACATGTCAAGAGAACGAGGCGTGAGGTAGAGAGTGGTTTGGGTTCCTTTGGTTTAGATCCGTCGAGCTCCAAAAGCAGGTGCTCGCACTCCTCGGAAACAGTTTCTAATGGGGAGACATACGGCCAAGATGAGGTTGTCATCTTCATATATTCCGCAAGGACAAGAAAGAAGGGATAATTTGAGGAAGCGAGTCGAGTTTGTCTATTGTCACGACAAGGCGAATCACAGCTAGTTATACATTTGATGTAACCCATAAGTCAAGGTTCCCTCGTTGCCAATGTCTTCTAATGCTCTCGCACAGACAGAGCTTAAACTCTGACAGTGTTCGCAGATGTGGATGGAGCCCATGTATCCTATGTCCTAGCTCGCAGAATCCGGTCGTGTGCCAGAAAATAGGGACGAAGCCTAATTTTCATCATCAATCCCAGTTTCGAAAACTCGTGGCAAAAGCCAGCTTCCTCAAGTTCGGACACGATTACTCGTTGTAGTACATGAGGAGGTCATCAGCCTTGTCGCGAGCCTCAACGATGGGCTGAGCCGCGGCGGCCGGCTCGACTTTAGTCTTGGCCTTCATGTCCTTGGACATGGACTCAAGGGCCTCTGCAGGAGATCCCAAGGCTTTGACAGCATCTTCGGGGCCGCTAATGGTCCAGACTACATTGTCTCGCTCTTCTTCATGGTTAGTCTGGAGAAGTGTCAAGTAGGGTCGGTAAGGATTCATTTACTTTGAGGCACAACGGCTGAAAGGGCCAGGGTGGCGAGGGCGGTGATGAAGACGGCTTTGGCAGACATTTTGTAGTGTATTTTTCGAAGATTGCAAACGTATTTGAAAAGATAATTTGAAAACTAGGCTGAGGACTTTTGTGCATACAAATGCGTGGTGAGAAAGGAGTTCGAGGATTTCCTCTAAACGGTCAAATTAGCATGTTTAAAAGGATTTTGAAGTTGTAGGGGCATTATTGTCAGTGATGGAGATAATCGACAAAAACCTATAGAAAGCCCCGTAGTGAGTAAACAGCCTTGTAAGCGCGTTTCATTTTTCACACTAGTGAGTCATTTTCCACCGGTCACGGTGATTTTTCTTTGCGCGATACGGGTGCGGGATTGGACAACATGGAAAAAAAGCTTATGCAGGAGGCCTTTCCATTCCACCGAATATCGGCCGCGCTACATGTAGTGGTTAAAACATACTATTTTTTAAGTTCAACATGTGGTTTTTTAAACAAATTTGAATAATTTCAAAGGTTATATATTCTTTCAAGGATTATTACATGGTAACGTAATCTCCAAAACTGACTCGTATGCAGTTCGGGGAATAAGGCACGCCCTGATTCGTACTACTACTAGGCTATTTACTTTCGGGAGATGAACTTACTATTACCATTAACATCCGGTAAAGTATGGTTTATACCCCTATCCCTGCAAAATATCTCAGTGTACTTTCTGCTTCCAGAATATAGGGTTTCGAGCTTTTGAATTACCTTTATATCTACACATTATATTGGGATAATCCTTAGAAATTATTACACTCTGTCCGATTCTTTTAAACCTCTTCCGCTACCCTTGAACGTTATTTATCTCGTTTATCTTGACTAGGAAACTTGCTAATGCCAGCAAGATACTGTTGTCAAATACCGGTCGTTTGAATCGAGCGGCGAGCTTAGGAAGTATGTATGTTTAGTTACACTGTCGGCTGAACCGTGTTTCATCGGAAGTTAATGCTCAGTGCGAACTGCGTCAAGAAATGTCCCCTTCATGGCACAAGCAGAAGACCAGTGGCTCTATTGGCTGGTGTCGAGAACATCCTACTTTTTCGTCTTTTGACTACTTCGGTGATATGTCCTGTAGTCCCAGGCAGACATCGTACGTATTGTTTCGCAGGTCCTTGACGAACCAGCTGCAGGTATTACAGGAAAAGAACATTCATAGTAAATATGTTTTCCCCAAAGCAACAGCTAGCAACAAAAGGACGGGGCAGGCGATATATCCAACTTTCAGCACTATGTGGCACAGTGTTGGTGCTCCTTACCTTGCCGTGGTGGTTGAGGGATGATGTGAATAGGATTGTCCCTTTCCAACAGCTTTGCAGCTGTAGCTGGCCCGGGGAGAACTTTGGTATCATGCCAAATTGTGAGCAAAATTCCGCTGGATCCCACCGTCTTGATTTTTCTTTAACAATTTGGTCGAGAATATAAGTCCCGACAAAGCTCATTAGGTTTATGAAATTCCCGCCGCTAGAAACTGATCCCAGCCCAGAAAGTGATTCGGCGTGGCGCGCCCTTTCTATGGGTCACAGCCTCGTCGAGCTCAATAAGAGTGCGCTGCTGGAAGAGAAGATTGGGCACGGCTTACCGACGAGCAACCCTAACACTAGTCTCTACGGTGTAAGCTGGACCCACCAGTTACACTGCCTGGTAAGTGCGCTGTCTCCAACCCAATTTCCTTTATTCCTCAGCCCTCTAAGCAAGTAATATTCTTTGACAGGGGATGATCCGCGACGGGTTCTGGGACGTTTTCAGCGGCCGGAATCAGCTCGTGGACCCCTCTGCCAACAAGTCGGATCCTCGGGCCCACTTCCTTACGCATTTGAAACACTGCCTCGACTATTTGCAGCAGGCTGTTCTTTGTTCCGGTGATGTATCGTTGGAGCCACTGGCTGAAGACGACAGCGGGAGGCTCAAGATTAACGGATATGGGGCTTTGCATCGGTGCAGAGATATGGTATGTAGTCCCCAATCAAATCTGAAATGCTCTCCCCATAGTGGCTAAAACCTCCACCACACGCGCCAGGATGCTGTCAGTGCATGGATGAGCAAACACGCCGTCAGTTCGAAGCCATTGGACACTGGGTTTGACCACAGCGGGCATGGAGACGGACATAAACTCGAAGATAAACACGATGGCTATGGTGCCTGAGGATGCAAGAAAGTGGTTGCAGGAGGGAAGGTAGTGACCAAAATAAATCCTTTGGTGGTAGATCCTTGTAGTTCACTAAGCATCCATATGCGCTTGCTTTCTAACGATTTAGGTCCCGAGTGCGCCAAAGAAAACAGTGCATTTGGGGATATTTTTTGTGACTTTCTTTTTCCGTCTTTATCCAAATCAAACTATTCACGTCTCAACTAAATCTAAGTAATGACTGGGCCTCCAAAATGCAGACTATCACAGCCCTAACCTCTTCATGGCAGAGAGCTCTTCTGGTCAGGCCAGGGCAAAACCCATGAATAGAGGAAACTCTAACTTTCCTCAACAGGTCGATGCTCAGGAACAGCGTGGTTCAGCTTGTGCCGATTATCAACGTGGCGTTTATCCATGAAATCGTAAACTTCATCCCAGTTCTTGCATACGTGAGGAAACTGATATTTCTTGCCAACAAGGGGGCCCTGATTGCCCGATAGAGCCACATCACCCGCGCACATCAGAGACTGGCGGATCCAGTCGATGCAGTGGTCCATGTGCTTGAAGCCGTCGCCCGGGCCCTGGCCCTGGAATACCAGATCGTACTCGGCCATGATGAGGTACTTTTGTTTTTCCAGTTGGTCAATTGTCCACTGTGGAGCAAGTTTGAGAAGGACCGTGGGAAACTAACCAGGCAGTGTAAAGAATGCGCAATCGTCGTCCCAATGGCCTTGCCGCGCAGAGGCTTGCCCGGGACGCCATGCTCAGGTGGCACATTGTAATGTATCAGCATTGGGAAGTCGTATTTTTCCGCCTCCTCATCCGTAACGTATAGAAAGCCCTCTCCGGCTTTTTGTTTAATTAAAATTGTCAGCCTTTTGAACCTCTTTGCGTCTCATGGCCGTTTTTTGAGTTATAACTGACGCGGTAGCAGGGCTTCCCACAGCTTCTTAACCTCCAAGATGGACTGCGGGTCCGAGTGGTTCGAAATGTACTCTGGCTGCTTCTCAAAATATGTGACGCGATGCGACACCTCTGGGAAGAAGCCAATGATGTCCATCTGCGGCACAAAATGCGCGACGTGCTCATGTCCGTGTGGATCGTGCTTTACGGCCGGCGCAAAAGGGACGCCGGGCTTCTGTAGCAACCACGAGCCTAGAGCGCCTATGATGCCACCAGCGAACACGCAAAGGAACAGGATGATGGTAGGCTTGGGCTTACTCCACTGACGCCGCGCTGGCTCCTGTCGAAAGTACGGCAACAGGGTTTCGCGGTCAACGGCAATGTCCGACAAGTGCTCCGAGGAACTGCGGTGGTTTTCTTGAGAGGATTTGTTCTCGAAATGTTCCATTTTAATCCAAGTTTAGCTGAGGGGATTGGTAAGTTGGGAAAAGTGAGCACCGACTTTGGCGAGAATGGATAGTATGTCGCATAAGCTGGCATGTCAAGGCAAAAATGCCCTCGAGCAGCGTAGGAGACCAAGTCTTGATAATATGCCAGGGCTCAACAAACTTTTAACACTTACCAGAAAGGGAATAACAGGGTTCATGAGTCATTTTATTATTGTTATCATTAACATAAGGGTAACTAAGTTAAGCCAAATAGTAAACATCCTTAACCCTGCCCATACCTACCGAAGTTCTGTGTCATTTCCCAGCAGCTTGGGACAATAAACTTAAAATTTCGTTTTCTTCCAGGATAGTTATAGCGTGAAATCATGTTCTCGATGTATAATTTAGTTCAGCGACACGAAAATCTCAAAGCTAAATTATGTGCTTATATTCCAAACGACGAAGGGGAAAGCAATGAGAATGAACTTTTGCAATCACTCTGACCATCCTCTTCACCTCCGTGTTAGGATAATGCTGCCAATGCAAGAGTTAGCTATCTCAAGCGAGTCCGTTGCGCAGGCACGTCGTACCCAACAACCACCCCCGCGCAGTACCTTAATCCCAGAAACGGCCTATCTGGACGGCTTACGAGGTGTCGCTGCTGTCTTTGTCTACACATACCACTACTCTATAGCTATAGACGGCCAGCGGCTGCGGTATGCTTACGGCATGAAAAACCAGTCGCTATCGTCGCTGCCCTTACTGCGGCTCGCTAGTCACTCGGGCCCTGCAATGGTGGCCATATTCTTCACAATCTCGGGCTATGTCCTCACCGTCGGACCGCTGCGCTTTGCCCGCCGTGAGCGGTGGGATACTTTGCTGGCCCGGCTATCGGGCTCCATGCTCACGCGTCCGGTGCGCCTGTTCCTGCCCAGTCTCCTCGTGACCCAAGTTAGCCTGGCGCTCGCGCTTATGGGGTTATACGATCACGCCGCAGCCACCATGTGCCCTTCATCCGACCAGAAGGAGTGCGATTTCTACCCTGTCAGGCCACTTACCATGCCCAGCGTCGCTGAGCAGCTGTTCGACTGGACAGCTTTTGTAAGCCGCGAACTCATGAATCCCTGGGACTGGTCGTCCGGCTTGCGACCCAAGTCCGCGTACGGCTTGCACCTGTGGACTATCGGCGCCGAGTTCCGTTGCTCCATGATGCTCTTCGCTTTTCTCGCGGCACTGCTCCCGTGCGGCCGGCCGTTAGTGCGCGCGGGCGTATGGCTTTTCCTCATCGGGTTCTGCGCCCTGTGGCAACGCTGGGACATGGTCGCGTTTCTAGCTGGCCTCGGCCTGGCTGTGGCAGATGCGGACGAGAACGAAGGGGAAGAGCAGCAGCAGCAGCTGGGTCATGCGGGCGATAGACGGCGGGAAGAAGTTCAGACTACGGCTCGACGCCTTATTCCCTACACTTTGCTCCTCGTCTCCCTAATGCTTTGCTCGTACCCCGACAGGGGCGGCATCGAGGCCTGGGGCTTTGGTCTACTGTCCCACGTTTCCCAGGACCGTCACATGTGGCACACGCTGGGGGCGCCCATGATGTTGTGGTCAGTCCGTCGCGTGCGCCTCCTGCGGGCCGCTTTATCCTTCCCCACCTTCCAATTCCTTGGTCAAATCTCGTTCGCGCTGTATCTAGTGCATGAGCCAATCCTCCAGGTCTGGGGCTGGCCATGGGCACGGGCCTCGTCCGGTGGTTCTTGGACCTTGAGTCTAATAGTCTTTGTTGTGGAGCTTTGCGTGGTACTGTTCTTTGCAAGCCTGGTCTGGATAGGGGTAGACCGTCCAGTGTTGGGTCTGGTGTCGCATATGCGTCGTTGGTTTGAAAAGAGATAACTACTTTGGCCAGATAGTTACTTGCCTTTCTTGTTCAAAAAAGCCCGTTTGTTTCCATATCTTATTTTTATCACACTGAAGAATTAACACACACACACACACACACGTATATATATATAAACAGAGAATTAAGCACCAGTAACTTAAATCATCTACTGACGAAATCGACCACAAGTTGTCAATCTCTACATATCTAAAATTAATATCGGCTCTTAATCCCGTAGTTTAGCGCAATTATAAACTCGGTTACCTATAACCTCATTTTAATTTTAAAACATTGTCTAGGCAAGGGGGATTTCTTTAAAAGATTCGTATTCCTAAGTAGAAAAATCACCCCGTCCATTCGCCGTTACCACTCGCTTTAGTCCCTTGAGAGGAAGAAACTGTGTAAGTCAACAGCTTTACGAGTTAACCTGAGCGAATTCTATCATATTAAACTTGCGCAAATTAATGATGAGAGTTTTACACTATCTTCTGAACCTTCGCTTAATTGTTTTACCATGATGATACAGCTTGCTGTTATAACAGAAGTTTCGCATATTTCTTCTAGGATTAGACAACGGGCCCAAACCGAAAAAGAATGGAATAATACTTTTGCCAACGGGGATTCCTTAGTCCCCGGGGAAAGTCTTTTAGGATATTTGGTAAGTCTTCTGATAATTTTGTATAACTATACAAGGAGCGACTGGCGACCTAAAGGCAGGTCTACCCTAGGCGCACGAAAATATAGACAAAGCAAACTTGTGCCCGCATTACATTAATTCTAACCCACAGCAGAAGATGTCCGCATCCGCCCGAGTCTCTGGGAATAAGTTTGTAGCTTCTACATCCTGGACCATTTACTAAAGCTTACCGTAATAAATCAAGTCTAAATGTGGTTTGATTTATACACCCAAAGTTTCAAATCAGCTGCACAAACTTTGACATCTAGAAAATTTGTAGAGGGTCAGAGATTAGTTATTGCTGGGGGTAAAAGTTGCTAGGCGGATCTTCAACCTGGCGTGTACGTTTCGGGCAAATACAAACTACCGTTTATATTAGTCTGGTCCCAGCGATTCGGGCTTATGGGGGCTTGACTGTAAACTAAAATAAAGTTGCGACGCTTAATTAAAGTTCTTTGGACTCGAATAAAATGGAAGCAAGCAGAAGGCTTCTTTGTGTTACATCAATTTCAATCTATAATAAAACTTTACAAGTCAGTCAACCATGCTAAGGGAAATTGCTTAGCTTCCCGCGTAAGCTTTTTAGTAAGTCGACGAAAAGGTCTTAGATACCACCACTGCCCATCCGATTGATGAAGCCCCTGGCCCTTATCCTAACATCGCCCGATCACGGCAGGGTGGTTAGTACAATGCTAAGCCAGCTCCCTTTTTTCATGGCACTTTTACTCGTGGCCATAGCCGCCTTTTGCCCATACGTTTTCACTGAAGGAAGAAATTTCTTGGCAGGTTTCTTTGTATTGTTTCGAGCTTCTCGATATAAATGACAGGAAACTATTTTCGCATAATTCGTGTTTCTTTCTCAACAGAGAATACAACTCATTATCATGTCTCACAAGGCCAGAAACGAAACAAGCCATTATGGCGAGCCATCATCGCCCTTGGACGAGGAGGCTGCGGCTGCGGCGTATTCGACTAGCAGCTCTCTGCTCGCTGCCCACCACGTCGGACTGCGCAATGCGTCAAAGCGAAGTGAAAAGGTGTCGTGGCTGATATATCTGCGTGAGCTTAATTTCGGCTCCAAGGATATGGTGTATGTCACTCTCATAGTGGCCATCATTTTGGTGTTTTCCGCCATTGAGAGTGGATACATCGATCGGCAGTCGGGTCATTTGACATACAGTGAGTTTGCATAGGTCTTCTCGGCGTGACTTAACTAACCTTGGCGGTCTCGGCGTCTTTAGCCCCCGTGCGCGAGGCCGTACGGTGGACCAGCTCCAAGTTTCATGCTGGGCTGAACGACACCACCCTCTATAGAGGTGATCCAAGGCCGGAACTCGATGACGCGTGGGATGAGCTATTAAGTGGTAGGTAAATTATTTTCCTGCGCCTTATTGGAAATAGAAATAACAAGCTAATAACCTGACAGCCATTAATATCCGCGTGCAGGACGACTGGTTCAAGAAGATGGGAAGAAACGAAAGTACGGCGGTCCGGATCAACGATGGGAAAGGGGGATACGCCGGTATGATTGACGTATTTCATCACCTTCATTGTCTGGTAAAGGCCCCCAATGGATACATCTATCGCCTTCGCTTTAATTTTGTCTTTAACCAAAAAAACGCCATAACTGCAGCGCATGATCAGGATGGGTTTCACGGTCGACCTCTATCCAGATTATGCCCCCATGCTCAAATCACAGACCGGCGAGCTAATCCCCATGCACATCGATCATTGCATCGACGAGCTCAGACAGGCCATTATGTGCCGGGCCGATGTCACCGTGCTGACGTCAGATTGGGTCGATTGGCACACAAAGCCGTGGCTCAACTTCAACGTCCATCACGAGTGTGTCGATTGGGAGAGCATTTTCCGCTGGTCTAAAGACAATTGGTTCGACATTAAGAAGGCGAACATGGTCCATCCTTATTTTGGTATGTTTCGAGCAGTTACTCGGATATTTTTGCGTCCAATGAAACTCACCAGAGAAAACTAGGCGCTATTGACTGGTCCAAAAGTCCCGGTCCCCACAAAGACGATTAACTTGGGTGATTGGCAACATTCTTAAGGAAAGCAGATGGAACTTTGGATTTTCACCGCCTTATTACTTTATAGGTTAAAATATATTGCAAAACCTACTTATTAGAATTAAAATATACCACAGCATAACCGCACGTGGAACATCCAGCTAAGGTATTGCAATGCAAATTAGCTCTTTATGTTACGTTAATCCCTTATAAGAATATAAGAAGCAATCGTATTGGGAATATTCCCTGAGCTTTTGTAATTACGCACTGGTATAATCCACAGTTAAGACTTCAAGCTTATTATTCTTATATCTATAGAACAAATGAACGAAAAGTAGAATGATTCTGGGTAGAGTCAAAATGCAGATTCGTCTCCTCGTCAGCGATTTCAAATTGCACCAAAGCTTCTTTTCGGGAAACGTAGGGACTTATTTAGTCGAGCGAAGGTGTGTGTTTGTGTGTGTATGATGTGACTCGTGTGAGCGTAGCGGACCTAATTTTCACGAGCGTAGCGTCTTCAAAAAGAAGTCAGAAAGACCAAAAAGAAAAGTGTTCTAGTGCGGAGTTTCTCGGCCCTGAATCGGCTTCGTCTTAAAGCTTAATCTGTCAAAATCAAATATTAATTCGACGAGAGTTCTAGCGTCGATTTCAACACGTGAAACACAGTTACGAAGTCAAATGTTAAAAAGGGCATGCGTTTAAATTACCAGGTGCCTCCGAATATTAGTCACTTACCAGGCCACCTTCCGAGACATCGACAATGTTACGATTGGCTATTTCATACCTAGTTAATTTGGACTAATGGAGATTTCAAGGATATTTAGCCCCGAAGTATATTTCCACAGAATCCCAAAATTCTATTTGGTTATAACGTGCGTCTATTTGTAGGCAAGTTAAAACTTAGATATATTCCAAAATCATAGGCTGATTAAACACCCCTATACAATTGAGCTACTCTATAGGCGGAGAGGAAACCCTCAGTCGTATGAAACGCCTAGCTTCTGTCATGTCCAAAACCTCTCTGTCCACTAGGCAAATGATTCTCTACCCAGACAAACGACGATGGTTTCACACTTTTCGATCGAGCAAAATATTACATGCACATGAAAGGGAAGGCCCAGTTTTCCAGGAAGCCAATCGTAGAAACATGGAGCAGATCAGTACGACAAAGCCACAAAACTTTTGTATACAGAGTCAGCTACCGTCTAACCTTCGAGGAGTGCGGCTGTCCAGGGCATCCAGGCAAAGCAACTTATACGGACAAGCTACGGCACCCTCCCCTCTTCCGCCTTTGTTATTGCGTCCCCTCCCACCTCTATTTGAGTTCCACATCTGCACCGGCCCCGACGCTTAGGTTGTGCATCATCGCCGCTGGCCGTCTTGCAAAGTCGTTTCGTTTCGGTTCTCGAAATAGAAGTCATTTGTGTGTTTTTCTGTCTCTCTATCTCTTCAGCAACAAAATACCTTTATTTCAGACACTCACGGGCCCGTTTAACCCATTAACCTCAAATCCATCATGCTGTTCTTGGAAAAGATGACCGAAACCCTGAATTCTATCCGGGAAGCCGTGGCACGTAGAACAGGATACAACCCGCTCACGCCATTTTCGCCGCGGAGCCCGTTGCACGACGGTCATTCTTGCGAGAACGCGAGTATCAACGGCTCGCACTACAACGAAGAATGGTCTGAGAAGGATGACGGGGGATCGCAACATGCACCAAAAACCAGGTGCACCCGGCTAAAGCTGGCCGGTAAAATCGCCATCCTAATGCTGGCCATGTTTGGCGCGTTCCAACTGGTGGGCATGGTGTGGCAGGCGGTGCAGGCCCACAGAGAAACGAGGCACGAGGTGCAAAAGGTGCACGACTGCTTCCGCAAATGCGGGTACACGGCGGCTGAAGCGGTGTCGCGTGGTTGCGTTTTCGAAGAGTTTGACATGCGGTGGGAGCATCCGTCATGCATCGACCACGAATTGGCAGATGAGTATCGGCGCATGGGGGCCGAGCCCGATGGGTCGTGGACGTATATGGTAGACGACCACACTGCTACCGAGGGGGTGCCAATTAACGAACTGCGCCGCCGACCCGTTAATGCCACCGAACTTAGCATGTACGTTGGCCCTGGCAAGGTCGCGTACGCCAGCATGCGCCACCACCTTACGCATTGTATATTTCGGTGGCGCAAGCAGTTCCGCGCGCCGTTTAAAGGCACCCGTTGGCCCAGCGCGCCGGGCTGGGAAGAGAACCACATTAAACACTGCATGGACGTAATCCTCAACAAAAGGGACTTGCCGCTGGAAAAATTTACAACCAGGGTTGTATTTGAATCACCTTAAAGGAACTTTTCTTTAGTTAGTCTGGGGTATTGCGTATGGTGTTGATAGGAATAGGGGTGTTCATAGCCCCAATCGACGGGCTTGTGAACCAAAGAAGTAATTTGTATTGATTGCTTCCTA
>JAVHJQ010007291.1:0-10416 GCA_031306095.1 Pyricularia sp. CD86 | reverse complement strand
CTATCATACTAACAATCATAGTAGAGAATTAGACAAACACCATTAACATCAGCATAAACAATTGGATTGAACTCGTCCCTGCCCGTAATCAACTCAAAACATAAACTCACTGGTGACTCGAGCCCAAAACCAGGCCAGGACTAAGACAAGAGTAGACAGCTATTCAATGCGAGAGAAACCTTGTAAGAAATTATTCTCAGAGTCGGCATCGGTGACTTACGCCAAGTTCAGATGCTTTCGCAGCGATCCTGCCCCGCAAAGGTAGTAGCCTTTAATCTAGGGCTGATGCGTCTAGGCTCATCCTCCTCATCGATAGCCTTGATGCTGGCAGGTGTAAAGTTGCGTAGGCGCTTGTTGCATCTATCGGGAGCAGCTTCTCCCAAGGGTGTCACAGTATTGTTTGCATCAGATGCCGTCGCCGTCATCAAAGGCGCAGCACTTCCCTCCGAGGCATTAGAGAACGAAGCCAGAATATCGCCCGAACAGACCCGAGAGCTAGTCGAAGATGAATAGAATGGCCTGTCACTGCTCGCTTCCGGTGGGCCTCTCGGCACTGCGTGTGGCGGCAGCATCTGAAAGCTTTGCTGAGAGGGGGTGCCGATATTGGAGGCCACAGCAGCAGTAACTTCTGCAACCGTAAATGCAGAGGATGAGAAGTTTCGCTTATCCAGAATCTCGACGCAAGGCGAATGGATAGCTGGTGAGCACTGTGCAGCAAAATTACTGAATTTGCGCGTCTCCTTTCGTGACTTAACCTCGGAGGCTGGCAGAGGCACCATGTGCGGCTGAACGGGCAACGGGTGAGGTTGATTGAGCAGCGAATGCGTCAGAGACGCAGCCAGGTCGCTGGGAATTGCCGAGTTCGGCAGGTTGAACGAAAAACCAGGAGCTTAAGGGAATTAGTGGTTTGAATCGATACCAAACGAGCTCAAGTACTTACGGTAGCTGCAATCCATGGGCCCAACAATCGGTGTGTTTGTAGGTGCTTTCATATGAGTGGGAGCAAAATCTTCCTCGGTCATGATTGCAGTAGGGACGTTGATGGGGTCAAGCATAATCGTGTTATAACCGCTCCCAGAAGAAGAGTAATCCGGCACACCCCCAAAATCGGGCATGCTAGTATCAGTGCTCGATTTCCTTGCAGCTCTCACGTTGTAAGCACTCTTGTTAGGGCCAGCATACCACTTGATGGCCGCATCACTATGCGAGACAGACATCGGGGTTCCACCGACTACAGGGGTGGTTAGCTGTGAGAACAACGACATGGATTGGTTCAATGTTGGGTTGTTGATGAATCCAGATGGACCAGACTGCGTTGGGAGCTGGTGGATCGGTGTAGAGAACATTGCTCCTCCTATCTTGGTCGTAGCCATCGACTGGCGGCGGGGAGAATGTCCATGGGACTCGACACCGTCTCCAGATCGATACGTGGGGACTTGTCGGTTTTCCGCGTTGGGTATCCCCTTCCACATTGAGGGATTTGGCCAAGCAATCCTATTGGCTTCCAGAATATCTAAATTGGAGGCTTCTTGTAAGTCATGATATTGCGCCGCGACTGATCCGAGTAGGGTATCTTACCAAGAGGGGCATGCTGGAAAGAAAAAGCAACTACGTTTTTTACCCGCTCGATGGGGTTGGTCAAGGAATCTCGAGGAAACCCTTCGCTGATGACGATCTTGATCCGTCCAATATCGTCGCTTGGGTGCCAGTGATCATGGTATAGAAGCTCGCGACGGAAAGGTGGAAATCGGAAAGGCTCTAGCTCGCCTGACTTGGTAAATTCTGAAGATGACCACAAGTCAGGTTGTGGTTTCCATAAAAAAAAGAATATATCTAAGCGTTGGATCTCAGCAAAGATTTACCGAAAGTATTGGTAATCAGGCAGGGCCAGTCCCCGCTGCGAGCAAAGGCCGTCGATCTATTATAGTCCGGGGTTAGCATCCCGCACAAGAAATGGCAATGGTACAGGGCGGCACAGAGCGCATGGTCTTACGAGACTAGGCGGCCGTCGATGTAGATCCGAGCCTCGAACTGTACCAGTTCTGTGTGCTTGCTATAGTTCTTGGTATGCTGGCTGATCTCGGGTGTGCGCCAGCTGTGGATAGAAACGTGAAAGGGTGTCCCAGTAGAGAGACTTGGAACAAAGCAAGTCATGACCGGAAGGCCAGGCGATCCATGTCCATGAGGGATCTCGAAATCAGCAACGACATGGCAAGCAACCTTGAACTCCTTCAAGGGTACTTTGACGGTCTGATTGGAGCCGGGCGTGCTGGTTCGATCCGAGGGAAACATGAGTATGTCCCAGTCTTCGTACCGCATTTTTCGGGTAACGCCTGAGGTCGAAAAGTAGGGATTTTGCTGACCTATAACCTTCCAAAGAGAGTGACCAGTGTAAAAGAGCGGAACAACGATGTATAAGCACACAGGACAAAAGTCGTGTCTAATAAATTACGGGATCTCCGGGCATGGAAGAAGGACAGACGGCGGTCGGTTGCCTGGGCGTGGTATGCCACCGTGGGATGTAGCGACTACCACGTTTGGGCACCTGGGCTACTAGGAAGGTACCTTCCCAGGCCGCTTACCCCCTACCAGCAAATTTTGCCTACCTCCTCACAACTTCCCGAGCAGTGGGTTTTCATCGGGTAGTTAGGCAACTGAAGGGAAACGGAAACACCCAAACGACCGAGAAAGTTTCAGCGTATAATTACCTATTCACCTACCTTACCTGGTCCGTTAGCAAACACCTCCTGCCTTCTATTTGGCTGCTTTCCTGTATTAAATTACGTTTGTAATGGATCACATCTCAACTCGATAGGAGTGGCCGAGCTGAGCTTTATGCAGATGCTGCCATTCTTGGAAACCGTTTGATCTTATTAGACTACTGATTGCTGGTCTTGCAGGAACTGACCTCCTTCCTTCGGGGCAAGGAAAGATAAAAGTCCAAGCATGTGAACAATTGAATCAAAGCAAGCCAAGTACTTTCAGACAATGTTAGTCAGTATCGGCCAAACCTGCCAGGTCCTATTGCATAATTGCTTATTGTGAGATTATTCCGAATCCGGACAAACTGAACACAGGTAGGTGGGTGAGTCCGGCGAAGCAGCTGTAGGGTACGACACCTTTTAAGTCCCGACCTCGGAACGCGTCTGTTTCCAGGCGTGCTCCATGTACAATGGTTCAGTTCAACACAAGGTGGTACTTACGGGATCGAGCCCGAACAGAGGGAAATCAAGCTCCCCTACACCTGCGGCTTGTCATGGATCTCCTCAGGTTCAAAGACATAAAAACACCCGATTTAGTTGGCGGCAGCCGATTTCTCCCAATCCACGACTTCTTCTAGACAAAGTGTATGTACAAGAGGGCACTCCGCGCCTTTTATTCCTTGACAAACGGCTCTGGGTCTCCGGCCATTCTTGCCTGTACGGAGAAAGCAAATGTTAGCATTAATTCTTTGGCCAAAAGCAATGGCAACATGAGAAAGCTGCAACTTACCCTCATCGCGCCGGGGCCTCCGAGCTCGCGTTCGAGACCACCCTCGAACTCACGGGGATACGACTGAATATCAGGGTATGCCATCTTGACGCCAACCAATACACCCAAAAAGGCAACAACAAATGTGCCGAACATGACGGCACCCTTGCCAGGAGTCGTCCATGTGTACTCGTGCGGCGTGAACATGCCATGGAGATCGAAATCCTCGTGGACAGGCTCGCCAAAGTTCCTCCTCTCCTGCTTGTCCCACCAGTCTCCATGAGGGTCACGGAATTGACGTTTGACAGGGAGAGGATTGACGTATCCACCGTTCTGGGATGGGGTAGACACAATTAGTATGGCTTCTTCCACTATGTCCAGGCCTCATGCCCAGTGGCCCATCGCTTCCGAGTCGTCACTGACCATTCCGGGATCCTCGTCCTCTGTAAGCCTAGGGGGATCCGGGTACTTCTGGTCAAGAACATCGCGGCTGTTGATCGACGGGGGGAGGTAGGTTCGGCGTGAAATGAGTGGTAGTCGGGTAGCAGTTCTGGGCACCGCCCGTACAATCTGTCGCGACAGCATCTGGTAAAACACTGGTCAGGTATCTGGAGTGGTCAATTGAGCTAGGGAAATTGCAGCAGAACACTTACCTTGACGTGTTGGCGCAAGAAGGCGATGCTGTCGACCTGTTGGCTATTTGCAGCTTCAATTGATTGGAGCTTTGATGCGCAGCTTGTCGACGGTTGATCGATTGGGATGCGGTTAACCAAGAATGACATAAGCAAACTTGATGCCTTGGTGCCTTAGGTGGGGTGGAGTGCAGTGCTTCAATCGCGCCTCCACTGATACCTTAGCTTACTCTGGTCGGATCGCTTTATCGGTAGGCGCATGCCGACTCGCGTGGAATTTTTTCGACAATCACAAGTTTTGCAGGCAACGGCATTTTGTTGTACAAAATCGCGCTGCAGCCAGCCCCCCAGAGCCCTGGCAATGCCCAAACTTTGCGAGTGGGTTACTTGAGTCTTTAGCTTTCGATAGATAACAGCTTCGGCCTCTCAAATGGGAGTTGCATCGAGTTTTCGGTCCTTCTCCCCGCCGCCGACCCGAAAAAACTATGACGGAGACCGCGTCTCCCGTCCCACCTCGCCAACAGTCGGATGCAGTTGATCGTGCACCGGTGAAGAACAACCACAACAACGGCCACATCGATGAACTGCTACCATCTCCATTTCTTGCTAAACCCGTCGAAGGCATCGATCCCGTGTCTGTACCCATTTTAGAAGCTGTCCCGTCATCTCCTAGTGATAGTTCTCTCTCGGATCCGTTATCAGAACCTCCCTCGGACGAAGAAGAGATAGAGCTCTCCATCTTGTCCGGACGTCCTGAGACGGCCACCGAAGCGACGAAAAATACATCAGAATGCACCGACGAAGTACAAGATAATGAATGCGGCCAGGCCGGAGTTGCCTTGCATGAACCAGATGGCGCGTTGGAGGAGCGCCCCACCAAACGTCGGAGGGTACGGGACCATACGCCTCCTCCGCCACCGCCAACCAAGACACGCGACGTCAAGTTAGAATCGCCGCCATGGAAAAAGTTTGAGGCTGATGGTCCAACATCCTTCACTGATGAAGGCAAGCGGAGGTCAGGGCGAATCAACCTCGCTCCTGCACAGCTCCAGCGCGCAGACCAAAACACCCCAAAGCGCGGTGTTAACGGCACCCAAACAAGCACTCCCGCGAAAAACAAGTTTGCATCAACGAACGGAAATGCCTCGAGTAAACAAAAACTGCAGGCTTCTGCAACCGCGAACCGCCGCACCAGCGCCGCAGCAAAGCCAACTCCTCCCTCGAAACCGCCCGTCTCCAAAACGGCCAGTCGTACCTCGGGCGCACACGAAACCAGAACCTCTCAACGCAGTCGCCGACGATCGCCATCCCCTCCACCTAAGCTTCCCTCCCGCGCCTCGGCTAGGAGTCGGCGGTCAATAGGAAAGGAAAGCGTTGAGAATGTCGCTGATGATACCGCGCGCGCGGCGCCCCGGATAAAGCTACGAGTAACGAAGCAGACAACGATACCGTTTGTGCATCCAGCGCAAGCAAAGACCCGCCCCAAGCTTGGTCCATCTTTCGAAGAGTATTTCGATCACGCTAGAAACGTCCCCGTTGAAGAAGGTGGACAGTATGCGACCGACGACACGCCTCCGATGACCGACGAGATGGCACATGAGGAAGCAAGACTCTTGAATAGGATAGAGCAAGAGACGGAACCCGGAGGTCTTTTGTCGGTTGGAAAGTGCTCCGTGTATGCACCGGAAGTCGCCGATGAACCTCCGCGTCAATGGGCTCACATGGACCACCTAGTCAAGGCCGTATCCAACTTCAGGAGGTTGATGCTACAGGAGCAACAAAGACATCGGTCGACAGCTAGGAAGCTCGCTGAGGCTTGTCGCGATGAGTGGCTGAGGAGGCAACCCAAAACTGCCGAAGAGCTGGAGCGAGAGCAATACGACATGTGGAGGGCAAAGTATGGTTTCGTCGTCCGTGCGATGTTTGGAACCTGGGAGAATGTCAAGGCCGAGATTAATCGGAGACGGATCGAGGAATGGCAGGCCGAAGAACAGCGTCGCGTCAAAGCTGCACTTCAAGAAGCTGTCCAAATATCGGAGCAGAAACTTCAAGCTAGACAACTACACCCTGACGAAGATGGAATTACCGACGACGACAGCGGCATCGATCGGACGTCGGAGGAGGAGCAGGACGACTCGGATATCCTCGACGATGATGATATGATGTCAGGTTCCGAGATCGATCAGGAAGTGATTGAGGGCATCGAGGGCGATGCCGCCGACGAAAGCAACATGTCATCTTCGGAAGACGAAGAGGACGCAAAATCGACAGCTTCCGACGAAGGTCTTACCCAGGAGCAGTTACGAGAAAAGTACGCGCACATATCGGGACTAGGTACACCAAATAACAATGGAGATATCCCTGTAACTCCGGGCGTGGAGTCCAAGGCGGACGATACCGCCAACGCGGATGAGACGAGCGACGAGTCTGTCGACATGGATGACGACATGGGCTCGTCCGACATGGATAGTGACGATGAAGATGATGACGCTGAGGGATCTAATGGCGACGATGAAGAGGAAGATGATGCGCCTGGTGGGCTTCTTGGTCTCTTCTTTGACAAATCCGAGCTGAAGCAGCTTACAACAGAAGCTGAGCAGGATAATGGTCTCAGTGTTGATGCAGACGTCGAGATGACCGAGGAAATTCCGCCATCAGAGGCTAAGTCGCTACCCAAGATCAACGGGTCTGCACCTTCAACGACAACAGCCATTCTTGATAGCAAAACTAACGCTGCTACGGGTGACCTGGACACCTTGGAGCAAAATAACAATGGCACCACCAACTTGAAGGACACTACACAGCAACAGTCAGCCCAGAGCCGACCACCGTCAGATGGGCAAGAGACCACAGAGACTGCACAAACTGCGGTGGATCCGACAGAACATACCAACATTGATACATTGTCTTCTGGCTCACATCCTCTCACCCACTCTGCTGTGTCCAACTTACAGAATGGAGGAGCCAAAGACAAACTTGTGCCTCCAGACGTCTCTCCTCTCACAGCTTATCAAGACGATCCTGATGACTTCTCGCCAGAAGCATCGATTGCATATGATTCCGTTGATCCCCCCATCGCGACAGTTGTCGACCAAGATGTGTCTATGGTCGACCTGTTTGCGCCAGAGCGTCTCTCACCGGCGGCGCCATCTCTCCCTAACCATCAACCCCCGGCCACAAAACAAACCACGGCAGATCCAGCCCAACAGCTACCGATACCTGAACCTGTAGCACTTGAAGCTTCACATGCCACCGAGATGGACATCGACGACGTGACCACCAAACAAAACGATGAAATGCTATTGCCCCCCACTGCTGATGGGCAACCTACAGAGGCCGAAGCAATAATTACCAAAGCTGCAAGCCCAGAGACGGATTTGCCTACAAATCTGCCCAGTCGTGAATCAAGCCGAACTCCCCATACTTCGGACACCAAGCCATCCGAGATTGACACCGCCACGTCGGTTGAGGCATCCGGTAATCAGGAGATTAGTCGCTCTGCCTCGCCTCTGCCTGGTGCAGCCAAGACAGAAATACCATTTCTTCTACGAGGAACATTGCGTGAATATCAGCACTTCGGATTGGATTGGCTCGCTGGTCTGTATGCCAACAACACTAATGGCATTCTGGCTGACGAAATGGGGTTAGGCAAAACAATCCAGACCATTTCGCTCCTGGCACACCTCGCTTGTCATCATGAGGTCTGGGGACCTCATCTTGTGGTCGTCCCCACCAGTGTAATGCTTAACTGGGAGATGGAGTTCAAGAAGTGGTGCCCTGGGTTCAAAATCCTGACATACTACGGTAACCAGGAAGAGCGAAAGAGGAAGAGACAAGGTTGGAGTAACGATGATGTGTGGAACGTTTGTATTACATCTTACCAAATGGTTTTGCAAGACCAGCAAGTCTTCAGGCGCCGGCGCTGGCACTACATGATTCTTGATGAGGCTCACAACATCAAGAACTTCAAGTCCCAACGCTGGCAGACACTGTTGGGCTTCAACACACAAGCACGACTCCTTATCACCGGTACTCCACTACAAAACAACTTGACTGAGTTGTGGTCTTTGCTTTTCTTTCTCATGCCCTCCGAGAATGGCGTGGGGGGATTCGCGGATCTGAAAGAGTTCCACGACTGGTTCAGCAAGCCAGAATCTCAGATCTTGGAGAGTGGCAGAGAACAGATGGATGATGAGGCTCGAGCAATTATTTCCAAGCTGCACAAGGTGCTGCGACCCTACCTCCTCCGTCGTCTCAAGGCTGACGTGGAGAAGCAAATGCCAGCCAAGTACGAGCACGTCGAACTTTGCCGGCTCTCCAAGCGTCAACGTGAACTGTATGATGGCTTCCTCAGCAGGTCTGACACCAGGGAAACGCTTTCTGGTGGCAATTACCTGTCCATCATCAACTGTCTGATGCAGCTCCGAAAGGTCTGCAATCATCCTGATCTTTTCGTTGATCGGCCCATCATGACCTCGTTCCGGATGCAAAGCTCAGTTCCCTCCCATTTCGCATCGACAGAAAAGCTCATTCGGGGAAAGTTATTCGCCCGACGACCGTTTGACTCGGTCAGCTTAGAGTTCATGAACCTGGTACCCGCGGCGCACGAGAGGTTTTCCGACACGTTTGCCTCAAGCATCGCACAGTATAATGCCCACCGCGCGCTGAACGAGCTCAGGGAAGCCCAGAAGGTCAGAGCACACAACGCTTTCTTGCCACTGGACCCTAGTACGGTGGAGTCCAACATCATCTATCTGGAGAGTGCATCTCGCTGGGGACGCTTCGAGGAGCTGCAGCACTGTATATATCTGAATGCATTGCGTCGTCAGCAACAACCCATCTACGGGACCCGCCTTGTGGAATTGCTCACCATCGGTGTCCAGGAACGACCTTTCAAACCCAAGCCCAAGATTCCGAAAAAGATCATTGAGTGGTTTGAGAGTGACTCTCACCTCCTACACAATGCTGTGCAAACATTGGACCGCCGAGCGGAGTCAATGGAGATGCTTATCACCAAGTTTGCATGCGTCACTCCGGCGGTGGTCACCAGAGATCTCACACCGTTTATGCTTGGCGAAGAAGGAGTCAATGCGTTTGAAGAAGCCGACCTCAAGCTGTCGGCCCCAGTCAAGAGGCTACCTTTCATCCCAAGAGAGCGTCCACATGATCCATGGCACGAGGCCCGCATGCGACTCTCCATCCAGTTCCCCGACAAGCGTCTTCTCCAGTACGATTGTGGCAAGCTCCAAGCTCTGGACCGCCTTCTCAGGAAACTTCAGGCCGGCGGGCACCGCGCGCTCATCTTTACGCAGATGACTAAAGTTTTGGATATCCTTGAGCAGTTCCTCAATATCCATGGCCACAAGTACCTGCGCTTGGATGGAGCCACCAAGGTGGAACAACGCCAGATTTTGACCGATCGCTTCAACCATGACCCGAGAATATTGTGCTTCATCTTGTCCACCAGATCAGGAGGCCTCGGCATAAATCTCACAGGCGCCGACACCGTCATCTTCTATGATCAAGACTGGAATCCAGCCATGGACAAGCAATGCCAAGATCGATGCCATCGTATCGGCCAAACGCGAGACGTGCACATCTACCGTCTCGTCAGCGAGCATACAATCGAGGCCAACATCTTACGAAAGGCGTCGCAGAAACAGATGCTCGATGACGTTGTCATCCAGGAGGGCGAGTTCACCACCGACTACTTCAACAAGATCTCGGTCCGAGACGTCCTACCTGACTCGGAGAGCGGAGCTGGAGCGAGCTCGTTACTTGGTGAGGGCGATGCAGCGGCTAACGCGGCCATGGATCGTGTTCTAGGAGGAGTGGAAAGCACGGATACACGAACGGCGGGCAGGGTGTTGGAGCAGGCAGAAGACAAGGAAGACGTCACGGCCGCGCATGCCGCCGAGAAAGAGATCCAACAGGACGATGCCGACTTCAGTGAAAAGCCACAGAACATAACAACGTCGAGCACTAGGCAAGGGACTCCCGCAGACGCCCTTTTTGGAGATATGACTGCCGATCAAACCGCAGCGGAAGGGCAAAATGAGCCCACGGAGCCAGTTGAGGTCGAACACAACGCTTGGGGCGACAAGATCAATACCGTGGACGACTACATGCTTGGTTGGATGGCCAAGCAGCTGGAGGGCACGCCTTTGGATCTTCCCAAGGACAAGAAGAAGAGCAAGAAGAAAGGCAAGGATACGAGAAAGCGTTGATTCTGGTGTTCTAACTGTATCATCATAGGATTTTTCAGGGGCATAACAGGGTCTGGATACATACTTAGACGGCACGAGAATAAGGA
>JAVHJQ010007286.1:0-10412 GCA_031306095.1 Pyricularia sp. CD86 | reverse complement strand
AGATATACCTAAGTTAGGTACCTACCTTGGCATCACAACAGGAATATGAAGGTAAGTTTGTTATTTTTTTATGCACCTGAAAACACATACTGCGCCGCTGTTGGTTCCACCCATGCATCGCAAAATGCAGTTTTAAAAGCGTCCTCATTGTCGGTCGATACAATTGCTTTGTCTTGTTGCGACAAAGTCATTATAATGCGACCGACCCATTGTCACCAACGCCCTCAATTGAACAATAGAGTAGCTGCTTGGACAATCGACGTCAAAGCCTTTCAGTCTACTATATCAAGTTTGCCTCGACTTGACTGTCCAGCTCTACCTCCAATATTTTCATCTCATCATCCATCGGAACATTACAAGCATCGCAGCAATTGAAAATCAAAACAAACTTCTTGTCTTGTCTCGAATCCTCGAAGGACTTGCACTTGGGTAGCTTTGGCTCACAGCACAATGCATTTCAGTCTTGCCTTGGCCGCCCTGTTCGGCCAGACCCTGGCGTCGACCCTCACCGACATAGACACACCTACCAACTCATCCGCGCTGGAACGCCGTCACATTGAGATGGTCTATCCAAACCAGAGGAACTTTGACAACCAAGAATGGGGACACTTCAACCCGCTTGCCCCCGACGGCTCCAATTACCCTTGCCGTCCCCGCAAAGGCCTGCAGCTAAAAGTCAAAGGTAGCCCCACCCAATTTACCGCTGGAGTCAAGTTTGAGGTCAAGTTTGCGGGCGAGGAGGGCAAAGGAGCCGTCCACGGTGGTGGCTCTTGCCAATTCTCACTCTCCAAAGGCCACTCGCCAAACAAGGACACCAGATTTTATGTCATCAAATCCATCGAGGGCGGCTGTCCCAAGAGAAACTCGGATGGCAACCTGAAACCTGGCGAGGAGCCCGACAAGTACGAGGTCGAGATTCCACCACAGTTTGAACCTGGCGACTGGGTATTCGCCTGGACTTGGATCAACCGCATCGGCGGTGAACCGGAGTATTACATGAACTGCTCACCCATCAGGATTGTTGCTGGGGCTGAGAAGTCCAGCTTGCAGCGTCGCAGGGAACAGGGTTCGCCCAAGGACAAAGAGGCTGCTCCCGAGGTGAAGCAGCCCGGTACCGAAGATCAAGAGCCTGGATCCAAGGGGAAAGAACAGGGAGCCAAAGAGACCAAGAAGCCCAGCCCCAGTGGAAAGGAGCTTGGCGGCATCGACCAATACCCTGGCGTCTTTATGGCCAATCTTGGCGAAGTGAGCGGGGGCTGCACCACCACCGAGGCCTTGAGGGCGCGCAAAGCCATCCTGTATCCTCACCCAGGCAAAATTGTCGAACGAGGCAACGGTGATGCAGACCCAAATTTGATCAAGCAGCCATGCGACGGCAACCCTCACAACAAGAACAGGTGAGTAGGTACTCGACTGGTTTCTTGGCCTCCTGTTCTGTTCTTCTGTTAGTTTGGCACTGCTTGCGCAAGTGTGCTTTTACCAATTTATAAATTCTGTGGTTTTATTCTGGAGTTTTCCATATACTGTAATTCCATATTTAGCTGTTTCTGCTATGTTTTTCTCTATTTCTCTTCCTTTCTCACTTTGACTTGTTGTTCTTTACTCCTGTGTAATTCCATGTTTTCCCTGCTGTGGTTTTTCTCCAATCCGCAACACAGCAGCCGCGCCTTGGGCCTACGAGATGCTCACCCAGTCAATGGCGTTGCTCAATTGCCTGTGGATTTCTATACCCTTTTGGACATCACCGATCACCTTGATCGACGCCTAACAAGCCACGCGTCACTGCTCGTGTCTTATGTGCGGGGTTCGACAAAGACGCCGTCATTCGGTCACCGGCGATTGCAAGGTCAGCATGGCCCACAGCAGTAAGCGAAGCCGGGCAGTGCTTGACACGGAACCACGAATTGTTCTGCTGCTTCAGCACGTTGTCAATTTCTTCAAACAGATACGTCGGCAATTCTCCCCGTTGTCAAACCCAAGACAAGATATAGAAGACAAAACAGCCAAGGCAGGTAAACAGTCCACTCGCTTAGTATCCTTGATATCGCGCAAGTTTTCGGTTTCCTAGACCGATTTGAGGAGTCTAGTCTCGCATTCGAACTCGGCATCGTATTCGCATCAGCAATTGCATTCGAGTTCGGGTCGATGATTTCCATCTCGCGCGTATAAAACCCGAGCGATAAAGATTCTTCACACGAATACGGTTAAACAAGATATAAGTAAATGCAAAAAATAAAAAAGATGAGAACACCACTTCCAAATTCTACAATGATCATCTCGACAGCCAGTGATCCGTTTCATTTGATCCCTTCCACGCGACGTGCCATCTCATTTTCAACTCATCCCGCAAACTTGCATACCAACCGAGCATGTCCAACCAACAATATCAAAGTCTCTCATCAGAGACTCATATTGCCCGTCGCAGCGACATGACATTCGAAAAAGTCCTACACAAGGGAAGTTCGGCCAGCACGGGCGGAATCAGTTCGATGCTCGGCAAGGACCGTGAAGCGTCCAAGGCGGCTATCAACGAATACTTTCAGCATTGGGACGGCAAGACGGCCAAAAATGAGTCTAGCGAGGTACGCGATGCGAGGAAGGCTGACTATGCCACCTTGACAAGACAGTAAGTCGCGACTCGTCAGTAACACATTCCCATAATTTAACGACACTGACACTGACACAACACCGCTGCAGATACTATAACCTCGCAACCGACTTTTACGAATATGGGTGGTGCCAGTCCTTTCACTTTTGTCGCTTCGCCTACGGCGAGACCTTTGCTTCGGCCATAGCACGACACGAACACACCCTGGCGCACCGCATCGGCATCAAAAAGGACATGAAGGTCCTGGATGTGGGGTGCGGCGTTGGCGGTCCTGCGCGGGAAATGGCCAAGTTCACAGGCGCCAATATTACAGGCATCACAATCAACGAGTACCAAGTCGAACGTGCTACACGGTATGCCGAGCTTGAGGGACTCAGCGGGCAGCTGCAATTTGTGCAGGGAGACTTTATGTCGCTGCCCTTTGAGGAGGAGACTTTCGATGCCGTTTACGCCATCGAGGCGACTGTGCACGCCCCGGTTTTGGAGGACGTTTACCGGCAGGTTTACAACGTCCTGAAGCCCGGAGGCGTTTTCGGATTGTACGAATGGGTTATGACCGATGCCTACGACGACAACAACCTCCGACACAGGGAGATTCGGTTGGGCATCGAACAGGGCGACGGTATTGCCAATATGCAGACAGCCAAGACCGCCGTCGAGGCCATCAAGGCCGCTGGGTTCGAGCTTCTCGAGGTCGAAGATCTAGCCCAAAGCACCGACGGCGGGAACTCGGCTCGCGCGCCCTGGTACTGGCCGTTAGATGGGAGCAGCTGGCGATGTGCCAACACTATTGGAGATGTGCTGGGGACGTTCCGGATGACACCTGCTGGACGTACGGTGTCACACGCCCTGCTGAGCATTATGGAGGCGGTCGGGTTGGCACCTCCAGGGACGAAGAAGACGGCCGACAGCCTGGCGAGGGCGGCGGATGCGCTGGTGGCGGGAGGAAAGGAAGGATTGTTTACGCCCATGTTCTTGATGGTGGCAAGGAAGCCGCTTGCGGAAGAATAAACGTGCTAGCAGAAAGGAGAAAGTTGTGATGAGAATATTAATTGGGAAAAGCTGTAATAGAAGAGGAATTAATTTAATTTCGCAGTGGGCAATGAGGGGTATGCCATCCAATCCCGTTGCAGCTGGCACTAACGTATACTCGGTTCACTCGGAAGATTCAACGGCAAATAGTGTAAAAAAAGAGAGAAGAAAAAAAAAAGAAAAAGAAAAAGATTTAAGCGTCGGAAAGGCAACCAACACGGCTAGAGTCTCTAGACATGACGTTGCCAGACAAAATTCCCAACAAAACTGAGACTCGCCCGCTCACGGGTAACTTTCTCTTCCAGGCAGGTGTGATTTTGCAATTTTCTGGGGAAACAAACTAATATTACGTGCAGCATAAGGTTGACGAGGCCTTAATCTTGTTAATCTTATACGCTTTACGAGGCAATCCCTGGGTTTCACGACTCTTCGCTCCACCACCCAACATGCAAAAAGCAGGGATTTCCCCGCGTTTCCAAGCATCGCCTTGGCGACATTTTGAACCTCTCCCCCCTCCGCTGCTCCGCATTAGTCCTTCTTCCCCGGATTTTACCCCGGACGCCAAGTCGACTGGGGAACTGAATTGATCATGGTTACTGGTCATGATTTCAGGACCAGATCCCGGTTGACAGCCGAAGAGGGGCAAAGGTTTGATGGATGGATATGCTTAACCCGAAGTACTGTAATCAGACCCAGTTGACTTCCACGCCATCCGACTGCTGTCAGTTCCATGTCAAAGTATAGATAATGAGGGGGGGGGGAGTGGACAAGAAGAGACAAAGGAAAAGAGATAGGGATAGGGAAGGCCAAAGCAAGTAAACGCTTACAACTTGGCTAATACTTACGATGTAGCTGCCTGTGATTCAATATGCTGCCAGCCAATCCCCTCATTCCTCAAAACCTGTACGCGCGCTCATTACCGCGCGCAGGGTGACATTCAGGGGCAACGAATACGTCCTGCAGGTCCATCCCCCGCAACTAGAACTAGTTGCTCGGCTTCATGTGATGTCGATGTTTTCTTCTTGCTACTATGGTAAACCGTTGTCCGTCTTGAGCATCTCCGAGTTCTAGCCTAAGCAGTGCTGCCGCTATACCTTTGCAATTCCACATGGAAGTGGAGATGTTCAATGCTACGATGTCGGCAAAACTGCTACGTTGTGACAGAATAATGCGGGGAAAGACCCGAGGTCCAAATCGAAAGCTGCTTCGTGAACAAAACTCACCAATGCCTTCTGTCTATAAAAGGGCAGTTAAGATAACCCTCTCTTTCGGATTGCATCTTGTGGCCATCATCCACAGACATCCTCCAGACAAGCATCCATCCAAACAAGCCTCAAATCAAAACCTCACAAACCGCAAACATGCAGTTCAAGAACGTTCTCATCGCCGCCTTTGCCGCCACGGCCACCGCTCAGGATATCTCCAAGCTTCCCTTATGCGCTGTATGTCCAGCCCTGTTTTTGACAGTTTCTTACAGAAGAAGGTCGAGCTAACAGACTGGATCTGTTCGTCTTCAGCTGAGCTGCTTCATTACCAACTCGTCCGTGAGCGGCTGCTCTAGCGTTCTCAACTTTGCCTGCTCTTGCGCGTAAGTCAAAAGATCCCCCCAAGTGCAGAGATCTGACCCTCCAAGCAATGGGCATCACAGACTAACAACATGGCAACAGCTCGACTGCCTACTTTGATGCCGTCACTGCCTGCGCTCAGAACAGCTGCAGCACCGCCGACCAGGACACCACTCGCGCCTGGGCCGTCGCCACCTGCGACTCGGTCGGCGTCCCCCTGCCCAACTAGAAGAATCACGGTTGAGCGTTTATGGTCACGGATGATGATGAGGGATGGTCTTTTGGATGTATATAGTCACCTGAGAAATAAGAACCTAGTATCTCACATAGTTATTGCATGCGTTGTAGAGGAAGATCCGAGGTTGTTGTTGACACGCTTTGTTTTTGAGGTATAACTAAATTATTATTAAAGGTTCTCTTTCAGACAAAATAAACCCGTTCAACAAAAAAAGAATTACAACCTATTCTTACTACACAGCTTTTCCCCTGCAGGCATATCTACTCATCATCCCACATAACCCGCATGGTAACGGGGAAGGGGAACAAGCCACCCCAGTCCTCCCTCATGTAGACATAGAAGCCACCGGGACGGGGCACCTTCTTCAGCTCTCCCTGCGGTCCCGGCACCCTCCTCACGTTCCTGCGGCGGAAGAGGCACCTGAACATCTCGGTGATGGCAATCTGGCTGGCATCCCTGCCCAGGCAGGCATGGGGACCGACGCCGTAGTGGATGTACTTTTCGGCCGGGCGGCGGGGGTTGACCACCTCTGGGTCGGGGAAGTGGTTGGGGTCACGGGCGGCATCCACCTGATTTTGTTCTGTTAGTAAAAGAGCATCTGTGGTGACATGGTGACAAAGGGTGGAAAGATAAAACAAAAAGGAAGAAAAAAGCTTACAAATGATACAAAGACGCGATCGCCAGGCTTCACTGGCACCTGGCGGCCGTCATCCTCAAACACCACGTCGTCTGCGGCAGCTTCCCTGTACGAACCAAAGGTTCCAGCGAGCCTGATGCCTTCCATGGCGTAGCCGAGGAGGAGAGCATCCGTCTCTGGGGTTGAAGGCTGGAGAGCGACTAGGTGGATCTCGGGAATGTACTGCATGCCAGCGGGAGACAGGTAATAGTCCACAGCTTGAGCAAACTGCAAAAGATTTTGGTCAGTACAGATACAGTTTTAGTGGTTTGGGGGTTGATTTAGGTAGTCGAGTCAAAACTTACCACCTGAGCCTGGTTGGGAACCATGGCGCCCGAGGTAGGGACGACGTGGCTCCAGGCAATGTCGTAGTCGCTCAACCCGTGAGCCTTCAATCCCTTGATCATGGTTTTGCCGTAGATGGATAGCGGCTCATCCTTGGACGGCTTGCCGACAAACATGCCCCTTGACCACGGGATCTTGTTGATGAGCTTTACGTTGGCCTCGACGAGCTTGGCCAGCTTCTGGCAGACCTCGCGAGTCTTGGTACGCAGGGGGAAGGACTTGGACGGGTCGAGGTCGAAGAAGATGGTAGTGAAGATGGCGGCCAGGATACCGTACATCTCCTGCTCGGTGAACACCCCGGTCGGGTTCTTGGCCGTCTTGAGGGGGAGGCCAAAGACCTGACTGGCAAAGTGCACATGTACCATGTTGCCGACGTCCCTGATGATGTCGACGTGACGGTGCTTATTGTTGCCCAAGAAGTAGCTCTTGCTGACGAGCAGCTCTTCCATCATGCCGGCGTAGAAGGCCTTGACGGCCTCGGTCCAGCCGTCCTTGTGCAGCTGAGCGGCCATGCACTTCCTCTGCTGGGCGTGCAGCGGGTCGTCGCCCGAAAGCATGAACTTGAGACCTCCCTCGCCCATGAGGAACCCGAGACCCTCGTGCCAGGTAACCTTGTATTTTTCCTGCGTCTCGAGGATGTACTTGGCACCTCCGTACGACGTGATGTTCACACGCGGCGGGATGTACTTGGGTGCTTCAAAGTCGAACAGGTCGGCACGTCCCAGAGCTTCCAGGATGCGCTTGTTCTCGGACGGGACCACCATGGGGTAGTGTGCGTAGACCGAGTTCTGTTTGAAGTGGTTGGGGAATGCACGGATGAAGAGCTTGTAGAAGACACAGCCGTGGTTGACACTTAGGTCGTAGTCGACCTCTTTGTAACCCCAGTTGGTCAGGTTGCGTGGCGTAAAGTCGGTGGTGTAGAACCTGTCTCCACGGACGAGGCACACGGCATCCGAAAGCACGACACGGCTGATGGTGTAGGTGGGCGCTATGCCAACACCAGGGACCATGGGCTGCTTGTCCTCCTCGGCCACCAAACCAGGGTAAAGCTCTACGTTATCAGGGTGGTCGTAGAGCCTGCGGAGAGACTCGGCGACACCAGGATCCGAGTTGATCTCCTCGAACGTGTCATACGGCTTGAGGTGGAAATGTTTGCGGAACTCGTTCAAACCGGCGACGTTCCACTTCCTGCCTTGAATGATACCCATCGTCTCAACTACCTTCATGGCTTGAGGTACGTTACGGGCACCGAAGGCACCTGCGACGTCCTCAATCGACTCTGAAATGCAACGGACGAGGTCGTCGTCGTTGAACTTGCCATCGGGGCCACGCTTGAAGCCGCCAAAGGTGCGCTGGGCCGGGTCGGCAGGGGTGGCGTTGTCCATCTTGGCAAAGCCCTTCCACATCTCTTCCGGACGGACCTCAGAGGCCGGCTTGCCGAAGATGTTTTGGAACTGGGCCTCGACAAACTTGCTGTCCTTCTCCGAGATGCACGAGTGCCAGCGGTAGCAGAGGTTGAACTCGGCCGAGACGGCGTTGCCGGTGCCGCGCTCCGCTCCATCTGCGGTACCGACGTGGGCACCTGCATCTTGACGGGGATCCAGGGTCCAAGTGGTGTCGACACGGTTAAGCTGTGATGAATGTTAGTGGATCTAAGGCAGGCAAAAAAAAAAAAAAAAAAAAGATGGGATGAGGTGTGGATCGACTCACGTTGACAATGTTTCGAACATAGTCCACCAAGGTGATGTTGATATACAGACCCGATGTCACCAAACGTGCAACCTGGAACAGGTCGTTGTCATACTTTTTCCAGGCGGCCTCCTTGGCCTCACCCTCGAGGAGCTCGCTGGGCTTGGTGAACCTACCACCTTCGTTGATCAATGCAAGGTTCTCCGCCACATGATTGTGGAAGCGGTTGAACATGATCAAGAGAACGCTGACACCAGGCGGCATCCCTGCAAGCCTCTTGTCTGCATAACAATCAGGCTTCATGCGACCATCCTTGAATGTACGAATTGAATCCTGCATCTCCTGGCTGTTGCCGTAGAGAGGCGACAGGTCGAGATACGACGAAGACTTGTTGGTGTTGATGTCGCGAGGGTCGGTCCAAAAGATGTCATGGATGATAATAGTAGCCCAGTACCACAGGATAGATGAGACGTTGTTTGGATGCTTGCGGTAAGAGTTGGGTGTGCGTCCCATGATCGAGTCAAAGATCAGGCCAGGGTCCGGCAGGGCACCCGGCGGGGTGACGGTGGGAATCACGGACCGGGAGTAGCGGGTGTTTGCCGCACCGAGGTGAGGGTTAAATGGGTTCTACTTTATATCAGAGATGAACCATTCTTGTTCTTGGTTTGATTTTTGATCACATACGTTAAATGTACCATCAGGCGTGCGGTATGCGTGCTCAGGCCCGAGATAGTTGAGCGGAGGGTGGTCCAGGCTCTCCCACAACTCCTTGACCAGCGAGTTGGTAAGCTCGGCACGCTTCTTGGAGTCGGTAGGAAGTCTGGCAACGAGCTGCATGACGCGCTCCATCATCATGGTCTTGTCATCCTGAAGCTTCTCCCCCTTGAGCTTGGACTTGACCATGTTGAGGAGAGTCTTGACATCTGCGGCAAGTTAGCGTTAGGCACAGGCTGGTCTATTCAACATCTGCAACAACATCTGCAACCACTATCCTACTTACCATAACCACGAATATGCTTCAAGTCTTCCCCAATACCGGTCAGTGACTTCTGGGTAGGGTATGTTCCATCACCGTGCTCGGTAGGGAGCGGACGCTTCGACATCTCCTTGAGCTTCTTCATGGCGTTCTCCTTGGGAGCCTTGGGCTTCTCCCCCACAGGGGGGAGTTGACCGTTTTGCGCGTCAGCCTGACAGCTGCCATTCCTGGTAGACTGTCCATAGCTTGAGCTCTTGCGGCTCGGTGACTCCTTTGAAGACATGATGATATTTTTGTCATTGAACAAACAAACAACGAAGGAACCCCTCCCTCGACTGGCAATGGGAATACCATCGTATATTTCATCTCGGGTTCGTAGGCGGACAGCCCCAATCCATCACCAAGACCCTTTCGGCGTAACGCCCAGCCATGGATGCGAGTTAATGCAAAGACGCCCGCCGATCAACACGGTAACTTGTGTCTCTTCCATGTCAAGCCATGTGTTCAGGTGGACGTTATTCCAGCCAATCGACTTGTGTAGAGCAAAAGATTTATTTTCATTGTGTCCAAGGCTGGGAGCACCGACGCCACGGCATGCATATTCTTGGCTTCAGCTCCCCTCAAGTGGTAGACGCCAACGAGGACGGCCCGATATGTCTGACGTTGGTTGGCCCCGAGAGTGTGTGTTTTCTTTTGTTGTTGAGTTCAGGCCACTACTAGGCCGGGGGTTGTTCCCATGCGTTGAGAAAGCTCACGGGCAAGATAGACAGCCCTCGCCAGTGGGGCCGTGCAAATAGGAAAACACTTCGCACTGCGGGCCAAGAACAACGGCGCAACCTAGTGGCCTACGTCACGGGGGCTACATTTACGGGAACTACATTCTAGCGCCCGAAGCCGAACTGCCAATTTCAAAAAGCCCATGTTCAGTTGGTTGGTCGAGTTCAGGGTGTTTTTGGGGGTGGGGGTGGGTGCATCGCGGAAATTAGCTGCCGGCCGAAACGCTGGGATTGTTTTTTTTACATGAAACTTGTGTTGTACCATAGTAATAATAAAAGCTTTTTGCTCCTCACAATAGACATGATCCGATGTTTGGGCTTCGGTAGAGGCTTGGGTTTGGTTTGAACCTAAAATAACCTGTTGTCGCGTTTCATTGGCGACGAACAACATGACTTGTGGGCCTAAGGTTTAATTAAGAGTTGAAATTTTTTGGCTTGTTTGCGACTCTGTACACGTCTAGAATTGCAAACGCATAACTCCATTCATTATTGCGCCTGCATCTTGTC
>JAVHJQ010007245.1:0-18156 GCA_031306095.1 Pyricularia sp. CD86 | reverse complement strand
TTCTTTTTTTTTTGTTTTCTCACTAGACCTCTCAAAGACATTTATTCCACGATAAGCATATGCTATGCTTCAGAGTCCCTGTTCATATTTACATGTGTTTGTTTACATTTGCTTTATGCGGGGTTACAATAAGGATCAGCCCATGATACTGTGTGAGCAATGGTTTTCTACGTCAAGATCATAGTCGCTAACAGATTGCTTCGCAGGAGTCACCACAGCCCGCGGTCGGTACGGGGATACAAGGTACATATACAGCATGACGGCGCCGCCGATCCCATATGTCGTGTCGGAAACGGCAGCCCAGTCAGGAAGGGCCCACTACGACATACACACTCCCACCCACGGGACCTCACAGTTCAGCATGAAGGAGCTTTACGACATTATGCGCACCAACATCTTCAACTCGGATGGTGATGGTAGCAACGCAGGAGGCGACGATGAAGTTGTCAATCAGCATTCCAGCCTGCTCGCAAATGCCGACGCCGGGCAGCACAACTCATCGTTGGACGGCTTTGGAATGACCCCCGGGAGAGGAAACGTCGCGCCTCCTCAAAGTGATGCAGATGAGCAGTACGTTTCATAGTCTGTGGGCTGATGATATTTTGCGAGTACCCTGGCGAACCGGATCTGGAGCAGCTGATATTGACCTGTCTCGTATCTCTGTCTCTCTTCCAAAAGTGAATATACGAAAGGTGTCAGGCTGGTCAAAGGAAGGAAGGAGGAGAGGATTCGAAGGTCTCCTATACGTCAATGTCTCAAAACAGGATGTGGTTTCGAATATTTTGAATAAAGTAGAACGGACAATGTCGCTCTGCTATAGCTATGTGGGATCCAGCGGGCCACCGAATAGTATTATTCTAGGGAGAATATATCTGGGGGCCAAAGTTAAGCCAACGAACCGTTTACTTTTTTTCTGTGTGGATGTGGATGATGTAATTGACGATTACTTTGTCCATCTCCTTTGCTTTCAAAATAGGAATTTGGCTGATCTCCGCTGATGTTGCACGAATGTCGTCGGCTGCTCGCATGATCCAAAAATACACGTTGGATGACAGGTACAATCCAGACGAAAGAGGGACTGGTTAGATGTGTACGATGAGACATTCTTGGCGTAGATGGCATCCAAAGTCCCAAAGGGGTAATTCGCCTACTCGACTCGACGAATAATTCTTTGTATTCTGTTTCCCCGGAATTTCAGAAGCTTTTATGCGTTATCTGCGCATCGCTGCTAGATTAGATCTGATCCGATCCACAGCATCAATATATCACATATACATGCTTGTAATTCCAGAACAAAGAGAGCAAGCATGGATCAGAAACATTGAGAATTTGTCCGCTTTATTGCTCTTTGAGAGTACTGTTTTATCAGCTCCTCATTGAGCGAATCGACGTTTTTTTTTTTACGACGCCACCATGTGTGCCTCTCCATATTCCACATTGTGTTGTATTCCCCCGCCATTTTTTGGTGATGGAAAGCAATGGCATATTTAGCTCTCAAGCAATCGAAAATCATACCGCCGTTGGTGGTGCCATGTTTTCGTGCCGACATTGCAGATTATTCGCATACGAACTCTTGGCCTTTTTCCACAACGAGGAGTGTCATCTGCTGCGATATATTGGAACATGAGAACTGGAAAGAGATAATCAAAACCAAGTTCCAAATCCACGTTTAATTCGGAGGCTCGGGTCCGTAAGTATACGGAGTATATCACACTAAGTGATCGCTAAGATCGACTGCATCCAGAGCCCAAAAGAAAGTCTTTCCAGCCTCCCATAGCAAATCGACTTCGTTCTGGACTCTCACAGCACCAACATAAAACCACCACTTCCGTCTCCCATTGACAGACCCTCGAAGTTCATCCCAACTCATCTCTCTCGAACAAACAGTCATCCCGCAGCAAAAACAGACAGCCAACACTCAATCTCGCCCAGACCGCCTCTGGAAAAGAACAAGAAAAAAAAAGCAAATACTCCGCCACCACTTACTCAATATGTTGCTCAACCACGCCCAAGCTCCAGTAACATCACTTCTGCTCCTCCTAGTCCTCCTCTTACACACCATCTCGGCCCACGGCACAATCGAGGGCAGCCTCAAGTGCGGCGTCTGGCTGGCACCCCTCGAATCCGACACGGCAGCCAAGCGGATCGCGCTGCACTCGGTCGCAGAGGCGGCCATCGATCGCCTGTGCCGTGCCGACCGGTCCGGCTGCGTGGGCTCGGCCGACGTGCTGCACAACTACTGCGCCGAGGACGAGTGGAGCGACGACGGATCCACGCACGTCACGATCGACCTGATCACCAGGAATGGGGTCAGGCAGGACAAGATTGATGTCCATGATTGTCTGGTTAGTGCTTTTCTTTTTTCTTTTTTTTTCCTCTCCCGGCCCCTCTTTTTTGCTTCTTGTGGTTGGTTTAGCTTGCGTCTCTGTTGCTTCTTCTTTTTTTGTGATTGACTGTTTTGTCACTGGCTGACGTGTTTCCCCCAACCCCCCCTCGTAATTAGGAATTGTTTGGCAATATTCTTAAAGGCTGCGTTGAGGGAAAGTGGCAGGAGGGAAGTTTTACAGAGACGAATGGAGACAGGATTGTCAATATGGTGTTTGAGCAGGACTGCGACTCCTCCCCGACTGGTTTTTGTGGATAACCATGATGACGAGTAAATGAGTTTATGATTTGACGAGGGATTTTTTTATTGTAATCTAACGATGTAAGGAGAGTTTTTGGTCTAAATTGCGGTATATCGATCAACGAGGAAATGACAAAACTTGATCAAGCCAATGATGTAAGCCCCAGATGGCAGTACACCCCAAATAAATAGAGAAAAGCTTATAGTAGTCTAAAGTCATACAGGCATAACGAAGAAGACGTCCTCCAAAGCATTCATATTCTATCAGGTTTTCATTACCGTACCCTCCAAAGCCCGAGCATTAACATAACATGGCAATGAAAGTCCCGCAAAGAAAACCAAGTAGTGCCTATTAGAAAAACCACCGTAGCTGCGGTGGCTCCAATAAATTCGGACACATGGATTTAATACCAAATATTATATGTATTAAGTTTTGAGGCATTGATTGACGAATCTTACTACGTATGCTAAAGTATTTAGACTGGATATAAATTATACGTAAATATATCACCAAAATTATAACAAGTCGTTTAATTATGAAGTTTTTCAAGATATGAACGTTGGTTGTTTTTATACAAAATCCACGCTTTTTCATCAACTTATGAATTTATTTATACTTGCACTTTAGACACATACAAACTTCATTCAACCAGCCCATTTGACTTGAAATTACCGCGATGCATTTTCCCAGATACATCTCAATTACCATTTTAACCTTTTTCGGTTTTCTCCCTCTAATTATGGCCGAGGAGAAAGAATGCGCAAAAATTCACGAAATACCAGGGGAAGAAGGGCCAGAATGTTTACTTTACCCGTAGAGACACTATTGTTATCATAAGCCAAAGATATTCTTCGTTTGCTGCAAGAGTCAAGAAGATTGCCGGGAACATGCATGGGTTTAAAGGGCGGAAGTTAAAGGAGGGGAAAAAAATCCAGATAGAGAACCCACTCTAGATACAGACAAAGGGAAGGATATAAACTCAACAGTGATCGTTGCATGACCCCAAACCTGTGCCGCCCAACGCCAAGACAGAGAAAGTGAAATAGAAAGAAACAAAAAAAAGCTCAACAGATCTCAAGCCGCAGGCGGCTTTGAGCCTCACCAGCGACTTCTCCACCAAGGCTACCATGTACCCGGCCGCGAGGCGGGAGTACGCTGGAAAAAGCACACGTGCAGGTGCTGCAGCCAGGCAATGACGTAACATAGGACTGCAGGTCGAGTTACCGTCGTCCTGTAATGGGCCAGGATGGTGCTCGAGGTTGATGGAATCTGCAAGTTGTCTGTCTAATATTTTCAACTGTTAGCAAGTGAAATGTCGGGATTTGGTGCAAAAAATTGGTCTTGTGCACTTTGCTAATAGACTCATAATGTAAAAGAAACAGGGACAAACTAGCGCTCAGTGGTAACCTTACTTTTTGTCCATGTCGAGCGGTGCCGTTGACGCCTTGAGTCAGAGCAGAGGCAACTGGGACAGCAGCTCAATGCCATCTTCTACCGCGTTGAGACGCCAGGGCATATGACTGCCGATCCTGACGCCCTCTCGGCTCAGTACTGAGAGTGTCCCAGGTGCCGAGCGATCACCGTCTTGGCCCACAGGATCGCCAAGGGAACTCGCATCGCGGCGTTTGCGCCGTTGACTGCCTGGCGCATAAGCGGTAGCATGGAACCGTGGCAGCCGATGTGCAGATCGTTGGAGGATATGCTGAAGGTTATAGCTCAGGGCTACCTGGCAGAAGATGCGGCCGACCTTGTGGCATACCCTCATGAGGAACGAGCCGACGCTGCCGATCCATGGCGGTCCCGTGACGGTCAGGTGGGAGGGAGAGGTGTTCCGAGTCAATGCTGATTATGAGCTGGTCCACCTCAAGCGAGGGCGCTCACGCCAAGAGGATATTGGGCCTATAGGCCGCCTGTTAGCATTAGAACGTAGGGAGGGGGCGTTTAGCGAGACGTGCTCACCACGATATAGGCATAGACTAGAGCGGTGAGGAATCACATGACTTACCATTGATGCGCCTTTTGAGTCAACCCCCATCGAATCCCGTTGATGGGTGAATCGTCTAGAGAGGGTAAACGCATGAAAAGAAACGACCTGAACCTCCTCAAGAGCCCGGTCAGCTGCCCCAGCGTGCAAGAAGGCAGAGGCGCCGTGGATTCAGTAGAATTGAAAAAGTCCCGGTGGTGGCTGTTGTTGATAAAAGAATCCGGAGGTGCATTGTACCCTTGACGCACCCAGGAAAATGGAGATGTTGGGGAGTACACAGCATCATGACGGGATGCAACATAGCCACCAGGGACGCATAGTGTGGAGAATGGGGCACGGCGTTGGAGCTAAGAAAGGGAGATCGCCGCTGCCGCCGGAGGCTGTTGAGACATGAATACTGGCAGCGGCAGAGGCCCACCGAAGCACTGACCGGAACAGTTGTAAAGGAGAATCAGATATTGCGAACGAATCTGAAGGTATTTTGGTGGATGAGCCGTGAAATAATTTTGGTGTATATGGGATGATAGGCGTGGCGGTCGTAAAAACGAGTAGAGAGAACAATACCCTGCCCTCTCGAGGACAAAGATGAACAGCTTCACTTCAGAGAAATCCGTGTCTTGAATCATATCGACAGTGAGCAGGCCGGTCTGACTGCAGAGAAGCGCGTGATGGTGAGCGTCCTGGTGGTTTGATTGTACGAGGCCTTCTGGCTGCGCACTATAAAGTTGGCTTGGCGCGTGTCTTTGTCGAAAGTGAGGGTCAGCCTGACCGGTGACCAGACAGTTGCTCGGCGACGAGCTCGACGAACCCGTCTGAAGAACTTGGTGGTGCGGTTGTGCATTGTGACTAGGATTGCTTCTAGCGCTGGCTAGATAGGGCGGAGGCTTTTTTTTTCTGTTTGCAAAGCAAAGCTTGGTGGTGGGGGAGACATTAGAGAATCAGGGACGAGACAAAGGACCAGACGATGCCCTTGATATAAAGATTTTTAGTCTTACCCAAGACCTGTTTCTTTCTCACCTGTGGACCATCGAGATACTCCAAAGTGACACTCTCGTCATGTCTTTCTGTCTTGGCAGGGTTAGAGGCGAGGGGGGAAGGGTTTGGAACAGAAAGGGGAAAGTACAATTTGCAAGCCCCTTTCACTCTATTGCTTTTCTAAGACAACGAAGGCGAACAAGGTAAGGTATCCAGTCTTCTTATCCTTGCAGGGTCGATTTTGTTTCTCGAGGTCCGGCAAACACCCCGCCGGCTGATCCGTGTGCGAATACATTACTTTTGTTTTTTTCTTCCCCATTATCTTACTCCTCTCAATTTTTAATTTTTTTTTGGTTGATAACAGGGGCGCTTTCCGAGCCATGACATTTCTACCACGCCCTGTTGGGCAGACGGACGGGTTGCTGTTACTTTTTTTTATTTTTTTATGATTCTGCAGGCCTGGATAAAAATGGGATGGCTTGCGAACCTGTGCACAACCCTGTACTGGGCTATTATTAAGAAATTCTTTGGTTTTTTTTATCATAGAGTGTCGTGGTCCAAGTTGCTTCTGGGTGAGGGGTCCTTAGTAGTTTAGGCAAACACTTTGGGTTAGACTCCATTGCCAGAGCGCACCTAGAACTAGATAGAATTTAGTCAAGACTCAACTACAGAAGTTGCGAAGACAACAATTTCAGGGTCTAGTCTAGGCAGAAAATGGTATCGCTTCAGTAGGGGATCGTACGAGCATGGGACATGAAAAAAAAAGGGTTCGGATTAGATCAAGATCAAGTCAGCTCAACTAAATCCAACAAGCTTAATAAAATCGGGCTTTGAATCATTTAATGAACCTCACGTCAAGCTCAGGTGTCAGTCAAATCTGGATGCGCTGCTAGATTTGATTGGTGGGCAAGTTGTTATTTATTTGCGGTCGCATGCACCCTTTCTCGGTTCCAGAGTGCGTGCACAGCAGTGGAGACAAGTCCTTTTGAGAGGCTTGTGCCCCCCACCACCAGCGGTGCAGTCGCGAGGCAAGGTCACTGCCGAGATTGACACTACGGAGTCAAGCTTGCGAGTTCCGCGGTGGTCAGCGATTAATTGGATGTTTAATCCGGCGATCGCATCACAAGGGAAAGAGAACGAGGGTCAGCACGAGAGGGGTGTGCATGTTGTGCATTTGACGTTCAGTCTGGGCCCCACTGTCACCCAGAAAGTTCGCATGTTCAAATCAGAGACAAAAATGTCAAGCGGCCTGTAGGTACCTAAGGTAGAGCTGGAGGGGAGCGCATTCAAAAGTGGTCCTGTACCTCTCAATGCTGTGACCCGCCCAACTCAGCTGGCAGCCCTTTTGGCGGGTCAAATGATGACGTCGACGAAGTCGTTTGTCTTGAAGGGGCGCTTTTAGGTCAATCCTACCTCACTTTGAGGTAAGGCACCTACAGTACGTACATAAAGAAATGTTGGTGATGAACAGTTCAACAAACGGCCCATTGAATTTACTTTTACTTTATTTTTTGACCTAAACCACCTCCCTCCTGTCAAGTTGACGCTTCACTCCACATCATATTCGCGAAATCCTGGATATCATCTCACCTCGTTCTCACGAAATTCTCGGACTCAGCAACCCTCGAGTGATTCGAGCTCCCTGACTACACTACAACTGTTGCCTTCTCAGCTCCCCAGCCCGCAAAGCGCCACGCCGAACACCCGTCAACCACGCCGCACTCTTTCAGGCACTGATTCGTCAAGACTGGTTTCTCGCAGGACAAGGGGCAGGTTCCATCTTTGTGCGGTTCTCTTACGAAATTAGGGAGGGCTACAATATTGCTTCTTTGAACCCCCCACTTCCCATTTATCATAACCTGAATTCTGGTGCTCCTAGCAGACGGAGGGCCTACAACCGCATCACGGAACCCAGGCCGCCAATAATTCTCCGAATCCTGTTAGGAGGGAAACGAAATCAAATCATAATGTCTCAAAATCAAGGAATTGCTGCGTCTGTCCAGGCCAGGGCACAAGAGGTCGCGTAGGTTTTCCCGTCGCGCAGAATGCATGTTTATTGATACCCATACGCCCATACTGATCCGCAAAAATCTACCTTCCAAAACAAAACAATAGCAAGGAGGACTTCCAGCAGGCCAAGGATCTGGTCAACGATGCCACCAAGAGTGGCGCGTACCTCTACCCCATCAAGGTTTGTGAACCGAGCAATCAATCAAAGCCCCCCAAGGGGACAAAAACAAAAGAGTGGACGTGGCAGGATCGACAGTTTCTAGATGAAAGAGATGAGCTAACCGACCTATCAACTTACAACTCCACAGGGTATCTTTTACTTCCTAACCCACCGCTCGCTCTGGAAGCCCTTGCTGTCTCGCATTGGACCGACTCTGGCCCTCTCCGTGGGTGTCACGGTGCCCATGTTCATCCTCACCTACGTGCCGCAGCTCACGGTATTGGTCTTTGTAAATGGACCCGTTGCCGTCTTCACCACAGTTCTTCTGATCCTAAGCGAGTCGTCTACCATTATTTCGGTCATCTCGCGCAACTTCCTGCTGCAGGAAGCATTGCTAGACACCTTTGATGGTACCTTGGTGGCAAGGGGCGCCACCAATATCGTGCAGGAGGGCCGGGAACCCCAACCAGGTTCCGACCCCATCGCCAAGCTCGGAAAAATTGTCAAGTCTCCCTTTGAGCGCTTCAGCCCGAAGGCCCTGGTTCGGTACTTTATGTACCTGCCACTCAACTTCATCCCTGTGGTCGGCACAATCATATTCATTCTCATTCAGGGCCGCAACAGGGGACAGAGTATTCATGATCGCGTACGTCATATCTTTGATACCAACGCTTTCCTGGGTGGCAGGATTCTAGAACTAGACTAACTTGCTGATTTCTCGGAACGAAATAGTATTTCCAACTGAAGTCCTGGTCGGCTTCACGTAGGCGTGCTTGGTTGCACGCTCACACCGGAGCCTACTCGGCGTAAGTGTCTAGAACTCCTAAGACCTGGTGCTTTGATGAATATAATCGTTTCAGTACCGTATATATTACATATTATGTGGCGCTAACATAGGGTCCCTTTCTCCAGTTTTGGTGTGGTAGCCACACTCCTTGAGATCGTGCCCGTTGCTTCAATGTTCTTTTCATTCACAAACGCAGGTACGTTTGAAAGAGGCCACTGCTTCTAATTTTCACTGTTAACTTTATTCTTCTACCTTTTCTTCTTGAATACCCTGATACCGTTGTGTACAAAACCGCTGACTGGTGCCACCCCCTCACTTCTCTACAGTTGGCGCTGCGTTATGGGCTGCGGACCTGGAGGCCCAGGGTACCCAAGCGACGGAGCCATCTGACCAGCCTGCCTCGAGCAATAACAAAGATGACTGAGCTTATGGATACGGAACCAGTCCGGGTCTATAAATGGATTTCAAGTTAGTTTGCGCTTTTTGCGCGTGAATTTCCAGCCTGATTGCTTTGTAGCATTTAGTCATTGTTTCCCCACGAACAAAAATCGCATCATCCGCATGATGCCGAGCTGGCTAGGATGGTCCAGTCGAATTTGACTTGGAGCTGATGGATTTTTTTTCCCGGGCAAGGGAGGATGCAGCTGAGAAGTCTCGAGTTTATTGAAGACCATACTTGCTGTTTGCGTTGTCATTTTTCTCTTGGGGGATGCTTTTAATCCAATTTATGATTTATGATGGATCATATTTTTCCTATCAGCTCGAGCCAATCACTCCTTCGCATAAGTTTGTTGTTTGTTTGATCACTCTAGATAGAAACAAGGCCCGGTATCTCGGTTTCTTCGGTCAGTGTGTTCCGAACCCAGGTCTAGATGCATGACGCCCAGGATGACCAGGGCTTTGTAGCCAATGACGGTCACCCCGGATCCCCGGATTCATTCCTATCTCTTGTCTTGAGGCGATCAATGCATCCATGTCGGACGGCTCTAGTCTCTTGGCGACTCGAGGCACACCAAAATTCATGTAGTAATAAATGATCAGTTACACTTTGCGGCAACTGGCTGTGCTACTTCATCTGAGATGCATCGCCCCATTGATGTCCATGTGTTGAAACCACATTATAGTTGGTATGTTGGTTGAATCTTTCTTTGTTATTTCTACCAGGTGTTCCAGACTGAGAATTATTTAGATATATACTGGAATAGTTTGGTAATCATTTTGCGACGTCTCTGACCCCTAAAATGCGTATATTCCAAATGTGTTGACTCCAAGATCCTATGAGTCTCCTCGTGTCGTGGCGGGAGGACAGGAATCCTCGCCAAGGTACTATGCGGCATGCCTAAGGGGAACGAGGCAGCAAACACATGACACAAGAGATGGTGACGGGGATGCACAGGTCTCGGCATCACGATGAACCAAATTGTCGGTCTGCTCTGTGCGATTTACTATGACAGTGTACCATCCTGATGGCTTTCCTGTGCTCTTTGATCTTTTGTGCATGCGGACTGCAAGAAGTATCATTGGGTTGGATAGGTCTTCACCGCTGATTCGATGAACGAAAAACTTATGAAAAAGGATGGCCATGGCTATGATGTTCGTGTAATGTGAGCCCAAAGTGTACCATATGCTTTAAAAATCTAACCGCTGTGGAGTCGAGAAGAGTTATACAAAATCATTTCATCCAAGCGTGACAACCTAAGATACTTATGATGCGGACGGTAGAATCTTGGTGACACTGTCCAACACGGTCCACATTCCAAGCAAGCACCACATCCAGAGATTTAGCTGGCGGTGAATTGATCACTGTAACACTGATGCCCATAATTGCTTGCGCCTGGGAGCCTGCGTTTCTGTGTAAATGGGGAAGATCGACCTTGAGTGGTGTTGCCCAGTTGTCATTTACTGTATGGCTTTGCAAGTCTGTACCAGAAAAATGTCTTCATTGACCTATCCTCAGGCTCCAGATACCTACAGTCAGGGGACCTATCCGCTCCTGGTTGGTATACTGTAAATATTCAAGGAAACGCACTTTCCCAACTCTGCTTCGGTATCCACCTCAGAGAAGTAGGTACCTCTTGTGCTGTTTTTAATAATGTACTCCAACAGCCTCTCGCTCCTTCCTCACGAATAATTACCCCAAGGTGTACGGGAAGGCTCTCGAGCCTTATATCATCTTAATTGCTACCTCTCCATCCGTGTAGAATCTGTCCTGCTTTTGGAACATCTTGAGATCGCATTTTGGCCAGTTTTTGGGATCTTGATCACGCTCGTTCGCTTTTGATACGTTTTCACTTTAGGACCATCTTGGAAGATAATCGGGACTTTCATCCATGCCTACCTAATTTGCTGCACTTCTCACTCGCTTGTCTTGCCTTTTTGACCAAACACACATACGATCGAGCAACAGGAGCACTGGAGCCCTGTCTCTTGGCCATTCACTCTCTTCATGCCAGCCTTTCCTTCTTTGGAAGACTATTAAGGGGTTCAAGTTGATCAGCTCACCCATGGTTGTTGAATAGCTCTCGCCCTAAAGTAGGCCAGAAGAAACAGCGCTGAGAATTTCCAACCCGACCGACATGTTCCTGAAACTTGTCTGGGCGTGGTGTTTGATGCTGGGGTCTCCACTGCTATGTGTGGCAGCAGCACGCAACAGCTCGGAAGCCCATAATGGGCCTCCATTCTCTGCCTTTCCTGGCCAGTTGAAGCAAGACGCGCAAGGTTACCAAGCACATACTCTATCCCTAGTGCAAAGCCAATCCGAGGCCTTGGTTGTTGAGCCGCGTGCCTATCCTGCTGATCCGGCTCCGCCTCAGCCGTACGGATTTGACTACCTCGACCCTCTGGCCTCTATTTCGAAAACTGCAGATGGTATTGGAGTCACTAGTGAGTAATTGTTCATTGTTGCTTTTGCTACAGTATCTCTTCACGATGGTATGGCACTAACGAATGCTTCTGCCATTCAGCTGCTTCTCATCCCAATGCTACAGGCGATGGCTCTTTGGCTTTGATTCCATCACCGGCTTCCTCGACACAGGCTCTTAGCCTAACGTCTAGTTCAACAGAGACAACATCCGAGATCAAGTTCACCTCAGCCGCCCTGCCGGTGTCAGGCTCCAGGCTGTTGCCGCTGTTATCAACAGGACCAGCTGCGTCAAGCTCTACATCAAATGGATTCAATACGCTATCAGCCTTGCCTGTCGCTACAACACTTTACCCCATAGTGTCGGACGCAACCCCTTTATTGCCGAGAAGTTCCTTAGAGACCTTTATTCTTGATTCTTCAGAGAGCTTTTTTTCTTCGGCTACTAACGTCATTGAAATATCTGCTACCCTTTTCGGCAGTTCTCAGGAAGCGCCTCAGGCTCAGAACTCTGCAAGCACTCTGACGGACGCCACCAAAAGTAACCTGAAGTCTGAAGAGAGCACATCTATAAATTCACCAATCTCGGGGCTTAAAACGTCGGCTGCACTTCCCATAGGCGGTACTCGACAGGCAAGGCCAGCTTCATCTACCTCAATAATAACCACAGGTACTTCAACGGGATGTGGAGACAATGGTCAATGCCTGGGAAGCGCGTTTGTAGCTACTCCCGCTGCCGCCGATGTTCCTTCTTCAACAACCAGCGGCGATGATGGGGGATGGACGAGTACCATCGGTTTTTGGACCAGTTCATGGCATAAATGCTTCAAGGATGCCACTGGCACTGAGTTGAGATCCTGTCCTGCCACCACAGCGAACATGAGCTCGACAGCCACTCCAAATACGACGGCTACCTCAATGACATCTCTCGCGGCTTGCGCGGGAGGAATCATATCAGGATCTTGCATTGGCAGCACCGCGTTACCGATCGAGACCTCTTTCACAGATGCAATCAGCACATCTCGCCCTTCCAATGCCAGTGCTTTCAACACAAGTTCAACAGCATTGGACAGAGAAACATCTGCAACTGATGCGTTGAGAACTTCTCTTCCTCCTTCATGTAGATCAGGTGCGACCACGGGGTCCTGCGCGGTTACCACCACACCGTTGCCTATATGCACGGGCGGCCTAATGACGGGACCTTGCCTTGTCTCAACATTACCGACACCATCTAGCTCAACTGACATACAAACAACGACGGAGGCGGCAATGGCTGCATCCTCAACTTTGCCAATCTGTACCGGTGGCCCATTGTCAGAGCCATGCAGAGTTCTCCCAATGCCTGTAAAGAGCTCAAGCTCTTCATCATCACTACCATTGTGTACCGGCGGCCCCATGACAGAGCCTTGTCGGGTCCCACCACTCGGCAGCAGCCGCAGCAGCAGTAGCATGACTACAACATCATCTTCGCTCCCTTATTGCACTGGTGGCATCATGGAAGGCCCATGCCTGGTCACCGGGGCTTCAGGGGTGTCCACATCAACAAGACTGCCTGGGTGGACGAATAGTACTACGGCTGTGATATCAGCAACTGACCAGAGTCCTCCGATTTGCACAGAAGGAATAATGATTGGGCCTTGTCTTATCAGTAATTCATTGGGACTTTCGACCTCAACACCACGCCCCTCTACTACGTTTCCAGCTGTTGAGTCTACAACGCCATCTCCAACTTCAACCTTCACGACAAGCAGCCCCCTGGGTCTTTGTACTGGGGGAGTGATGAGTGTACCGTGTATCATCAGCGGTACGGCAGGTATATCGACACCAGTACCTCCGCTTACATCTGTGAACACTACTTGGGCAGCCATAGCAACAAGAAGCTCGAGCTCGGCATCTACTGTACCTTTGCCTTGGTGCACGGGCGGAGTGATGGAGGGTCCCTGTATTGTAAGTGGCACTGCGGGCACGTCCACCTTGTCGGCTTCACTTTCTCCCAAAAATGCCACTTCTTCGGTCGCGCCGACTGGGGTATCTGCCCTGTCGAGTCCTCTTCCATTTTGCACCGGAGGTGAGATGAGCGGCCCATGCCTTGTGAGCGGAACAGCAGGGTTTTCCACGTCGTTAGTGTCTCCTGTGGAAGGGACATGCTCAAGTGCTGGGCCTGTCACTACCAGCACGACTACCACTAGCAACAAGCCATCAGCTAGGTCCTCGGTATCGGAAGCGCAGCCACTTTGCACAGGAGGCGAGATGGGCGGCCTTTGCGTCGTGAGCGGATCCGTCACGATCTCACCACAGCCATCAACAGCAACTTCCTCCGCGTTGAATTCAACAGAACTTACCACAACTGGCCCTGCTACATCTGCGGACAATCCGCCGGCTTCATCATCGCGCTTGGCTTCTGAACACAGCGTTCCAATTTGTACAGGCGGAGAGATGAGTGGCCCTTGTATCGTCAGTGGCACTGCCGGCCCTGCCACATCGACTCCTTCGGTATTACCTGCGACGACAGCCGCGATCTTACCAAATCAGTCGGGTAACATCACGAAAGAGCCACCCGACATCTTTACCTCCTTGGCGCTCCCGTGGTGCACAGGAGGATTGATGATCGGACCTTGTATCTCATCGGGGTCTCTGGGCATCTCAACTTTAACACCAACAACGAGTCCGATTTGGACCAACGCAACAATCACTGCTGAAGCGACGTCAAGCGCCCTTCCAATCTGCAGCGGAGGAGACATGGGTGGGCCTTGTGTGGTCCCTGGCACGGCTGGGAGTGTGTTGACTTTCTCCCCAGGGCCTTCAACCTCGACGGTTGGAGGCCCTATATCCGTGCCAGAGACTTCAACTGCCATTCCAGCGGCTTCCCCGACTAGTAATAGCACATCACCGGCAGCCTTGCCAGGACCCTCCTCAATTGCTTTGCCAGTTTGCGTTGAAGGCGTGATGAGCGGGCCTTGCATTGTCATCGGCACCGCTGGGCTTTCCATATCAACCCCAGGGGTCACTGCAGCAGTCACAACTGTGGCTCAATGCTCACAGGACCATCTCTCTCCGTCTAGCCCTCCAACGAACCATACAGGTCCTTCACTTGGTTACCCGCCAAAAACAACATCTTCACTGTACGGTCCAACCGCAACTATCCAAAGCACGGCAGCCACCTCGAACAACACAAGTAGCTCTTTTGAAATCGGTACAAGCTCGGTAGATGCCCTTAGAGGATCGCAGGCACAAATTACTGCATGGGGTGCAGATCAAACCGATGCAATCAGCAGTTCTCCGAGAACAACAACTACAACGGAGATTGCAACAGTCTTCGCGGATGCTCCTGAGTCGCCGTCATCCTCGAGTAGCTCTGCCAACATGCCAGGGTGGTCAGGCTCAACAACAAGCTGGGGTGAGTTCTACTTCTTTCTCAGGACGAGACGAGAGGGAGGTTGCATGAAATCAGAGCCAAAGGCTGACATCAACTTACCAGATGGTGCAACCACATTTTTGACAGAGACCACATCGGCCCTGACGGCGTCCCACAGTATCAACATAGTGATGAACGGCGGGCGCCTAGGACCGGGATATCCGCATATGGGTCATGATCTGGAGCGGCGGTACCAATAACATGAAAATATCGAGATTTTTGGGCTCCTCCCCCTATCTTGATATCGCTTGATTGGAGGACCATTTGTTCCGACCACCAAGTATATGTTTAACAGGCAAGCAATACATTTGTCGTGTGCACGGTTTTTTTTTTCCTGACCAATCTTTTTGTTGTTTTGGAGCCCTTGAGATGGATTACACATTTAATGCTTAGCTGACCTTTTTTGGTGGATTGTTTTGTTGTTATTTGTTGGCGATTTTGGAGGCGTGAGATAGGAAAAACAATGTTACAAATTGAACCCGATATGTTATTTTGGCCAAGCAATGGCCAAGGATTTCAATTCTCTGCGTTTGGTTGCCGCGTTTATGAAGGCTCAGATGAATAAAACCAAGCTATGGTGCAATCGATCTAGACAAATCCCGGCACCGACCAACCGAACCGACCGACGAACCACGGACCGGCGGCTATCGGCGGAGAATAGAGGAACTGGAAGTTTCACCTCATAAAAAAGTCAACTTTTCCACGGAAAGAGAAGTACAGTAAACTGCTAGGTCCGAGTGCGGCAGTCAAGTCTCTTCCGATAAAGAGGGTCCTGTGGTTCGAAGACGAAAACAGACCCAGGGCTGAATGGATGTCTAGGCGCACAGGTGGAAAGGGGAGCACGTCATTGCGGGGGTATGGTATCCTCCCGCCCGCTAAGCAACGGAACCGTGGCGGGGCAAATGAAGCAACTGAGAGCTATCAAAGCCTTCACAGAGGGGTTCTCCTTCTGTTTCTCTCCATCCCACGCCAAGGGTAGTGATCCTGATATACACGACTCGCCAAGTGGTTGGTTAGCCTTTGGCAAGTGCCAGTTGGTCTAGACAAAAAGTTGCGATGAGCACGTCATCGCGACTAATAAGCATCCCATACGATGGATTACATACCGCAGAAGCCGTCGGGCCACGATCCAGCCTGTGTAAGACCCGCTGTTAGCTTTTTTACCCGGCATAGTGCCGCTGTTTAGAAATCGATTCATTTGATCTAAAATGCTCCGTCTATCCATCTCATCCTGTGAACATCTTTAGAGTTTTACCTTACTTTTACTCGTTGTGTGGAAGTGATCCTTGGAGAAAACACCTGTTAAACTCTTTAGCATCCTCGTGAACCAAGCTTCCAATCGCGCATCTCACCTTGAACTCCTTTCACACAATCCCCCAAACACGCCAATAATGGCCAACCCTCCTCACGGCGGTGTCCTCAAGGACCTGTTGGCCCGCGATGCCCCCCGCAATGCTGAGCTGGCCGCAGAGGCAGAGACGCTGCCCGCACTCCTGCTGACGGAGCGTCAGCTTTGTGATCTTGAGCTGATCATCACCGGTGGCTTCTCTCCTCTCGAGGGCTTCATGACCGAGAAGGACTACAATGGCGTCGTCAAGGAGAACCGTTTGACCGACGGTGCACTCTTCAGCATGCCCATAACCCTAGACCTGTCTCAACAGACCATTGACGAGAACGGTGTCAAGCCCGGTGCCCGAATCACTCTGCGCGACTTCCGTGACGACCGCAACTTGGCCATCCTCACGGTTGAGGACGTCTACCGCCCGGACAAGCAGCTCGAGGCCAAGGAGGTCTTTGGCGGCGACCCCGAGCACCCTGCCGTCAACTACCTCTTCAACACGGCTGGTGAGTTCTACGTCGGCGGTAAGCTCGAGGCTGTCAACCGCCTGCAGCACTATGACTTTGTCGACCTGCGGTACACCCCCGCTGAGCTGCGCACACACTTTGACAAGCTCGGCTGGAGCCGGGTTGTCGCCTTCCAGACGCGTAACCCCATGCACCGTGCCCACCGTGAGCTGACAGTCCGCGCCGCTCGCTCGCACCACGCCAACGTCCTTATCCACCCCGTCGTCGGCCTGACCAAGCCTGGCGACATTGACCACTTCACGCGCGTGCGCGTCTACAAGGCCCTCCTCCCCCGCTACCCCAACGGCATGGCGGTGCTGGGTCTGCTGCCGCTGGCCATGCGCATGGGTGGTCCCCGCGAGGCCATCTGGCACGCTATCATCCGCAAGAACCACGGCGCCACACACTTCATCGTGGGTAGAGACCACGCCGGGCCGGGCAAGAACAGCTCCGGCGTCGACTTTTACGGACCGTACGACGCCCAGTACGCCGTCGAGAAGTACAAGGACGAGCTGGGCATCGAGGTAGTGCCCTTCCAGATGATGACCTACCTGCCCGACAGCGACGAGTACGCCCCCGTCGACACGATCGAGAAGGGCGTCAGGACGCTCAACATCAGCGGCACCGAGCTCCGCTCCAGGCTGCGCAGCGGCAGGGACATCCCCGAGTGGTTCTCGTACCCTGAGGTGGTCAAGGTCCTCCGTGAGAGCCACCCGCCGCGGTCGCAGCAGGGTTTCACCATCTTCCTGACGGGCTACCAGAACAGTGGCAAGGACCAGATCGCGCGCGCGCTCCAGGTGACGCTGAACCAGCAGGGCGGCCGGTCCGTATCGATGCTGCTCGGCGAGACGGTGCGGAGCGAGCTCTCGTCGGAGCTGGGCTTCTCGCGCGAGGACCGCGACAAGAACATTGGCCGCATTGCCTTTGTTGCTTCGGAGCTGACCCGGTCCGGCGCGGCCGTCATCGCGGCCCCGATCGCGCCCTTTGAGGCCTCGAGGCAGCACGCCAGGGAGCTCGTGGAGAAGCACGGCGACTTTTACCTCGTCTGGGTCAACACCCCTCTCGAGCACTGCGAGAAGACGGACAAGCGCGGCATCTACAAGCGCGCCCGGGCCGGAGAGATCAAGGGCTTCACGGGCGTCGACGACCCCTACGAGAACCCCGTCAAGCCGGACCTGACGGTCGACGTTTCCAAGCAGTCGGTGCGGTCCATTGTCCACCAGATCGTGCTGACGCTGGAGAGCAAGGGTCTCCTTGACCGTTTGTAAAAACTAGAGGTTTTTGCACTGTGTTGGTTTTGTTTCTTTCTCTCTTCTCTTGTTTATTATTTTTTTTCTGGGTCTTTATTACTTAAAAAGCTTCTCATGATCTAATGAATGGTTCAAAAATCTTTTTTTTTTTTTTGCGAGAGGTTGGGTTTAAAGGGGGAAAATTGGGTACAATCCCCCTGGTTATCTTTTTTTTTTAGTGATAAGAAATAGACGGTGAGAGCC
>JAVHJQ010007223.1:1592-12815 GCA_031306095.1 Pyricularia sp. CD86 | reverse complement strand
ATAGCAATGGTTGGCAGAGGTAAGGGAGCATGAAAAAAAAGTCTGGTCAGGTCGATCGGAGAAACAAACGCCAGGACACCAGCCAGCTGCCTTGGTGCCTTTCTGTGTGCCAATAAGCAGTGAGAGCCAACTGAAACCACCGGTTGTTAATTCATGAGCAGTCGCAGTTAACCAGGTCCTGTTGCAAAAACGGAGGTCATATCGGTAAGCTGCGGCAAACTACGGCTTCAACGAATCCTTGCCCCCTTCAAACTCCCCAACATCATACTCCTCTGGATATCTTTCAATGTGGTCTTTCAGCTCTGCCATCTGCTTCTTCAGATCAGGCGTCATCTCCTCATATACGTCCTCAAACATGGCACGGATCGGCGGCTTCTTCTCCTTTTCCGCGTCTGAGAACGCCTTCAGGATTTCTTTCCGCAACCTATCACGCATAATCTTCTCCTTGTCGTCATCCCACATGTCCTTGCTCTCCATCCACTTTCGCAGCCTGGAGATTGGGTTGTCTCTCCGTTTCCAATCTTCGACCTCTACGCGCGCCCGGTAGGCGAACGAATCGTCAGATGTGCTGTGGTGCCCAACACGGTAGGTAAGACACTCGAGGAGGACTGGCTTCCCGCCGTTTTCCAGCGCCAACTCCCTCGCCTTTTTTGTGGCCTTGCGCACCGCCCAAATGTCGTTGCCGTCGACTCGAACCGTATCGATTCCGTAACCGACACCACGGCTAGCAATTCCATCTCCCTTGTACTGCTCCAGCGAAGGGGTTGAGATGGAGTAGCCGTTGTTCCGGCAAATGAATATGACAGGGCACGCCCTCGTCGCCGCGATGTTGAGTGCGGCGTGGAAGTCGCCCTCCGAGGCGGCGCCCTCGCCGAAATACACAACTGCAACCCGTTCCGGCGCATCTGGGTTTGCGATGCGCTGCATCTTCATCGCGTATGCTGCTCCTGAAGCCTGAGGTATCTGCGTTGCTAACGGGGAGGATATCGTGTGCTGCGGAGGCGCCATTAGTCTTTTGTCAATTTACGGGGTTTGTCAATCCAAGAAGGGTGGAATGTTACTCACCATGTTCAGCTCCTTGCTGCCATAGTGAACGGGCATGTTCCTTCCTTGGCCCGGGTCATACTTGTTCGCAAACAGCTGGTTCATAAAGTCCCTGAAAGTCATACCGCGATGCCTGTACACGCCCTGCTCACGATATTGACAGAAGATGACGTCCCTCATCTCCAAAGCCGATGCGGACCCGACACAGACGGCCTCCTCGCCAGCCGATACCATATAAAAGCTGACACGTCCCTGCCTCTGTGCGTCAAACATGATGGAGTCCATCACCGAGACGGCCACCATATCTTCGTACAGCTTGATGACTCCTTCACTGTCCAAGTCCGGCTCGAACTCCGGGTCCACAACAACACCGTGCTGGTCTACTATGCGGTACGTCGGCATCGCGGGATGCTGCTCCGGGCGCTCGAACTGGAACTTGGTCGTGAACTCGCTCTTAACCGCTCCGGGGAACGACACGAAGCTCGAGTCGGGCTTTTGTTTGAGCGTGCTAGCCGCCCTCATTGAGGATGCGCTGCCTAAAGCAGTTTGTTGCAAGGAGCCGATTTTTGGCGCGACGCGACCGTGGTTTCGGCATCTTCGGCCGATGGAGGAGGCTGCGCCAGGGAGACGAACTCGCATCTTTTATGTTTCGTCGGAACTAGCGTCCAAACCAAGCTTCAATTGGTGGAGTAAAATATAGAAAAGAAACAAAAATAAAGAGATAGATGTCGCGATGGATTTGTCTAATTGAGGCAGTGTTATTGACATCTAAGGTAAAGGTAAGGAACACATCACCTTAGATGCTTTAGTCTTGGGACTAAGGTGTGTTGTGAGGGGAATCATTGGCATTGACCGGCCATAACTACCATGAGCCGGTGTCCCGTTGATAGCCGCGCAACGGGCGTGGGGTAAACAGACGACGTCATCTCTTAAGCCGTGCTCACGTGTCTACCTAATCGCCCTGGAGAAAAAGCTTGGGGGCTTCAGTATTGGTTCTAAAATGTAGACGTGCCCCAAACATGGAACATGTTAATCATCTGGAGGACAGACAGACTGGTCATAACATTCGCACACACAAAAAAAACTAAAAAAAAACTAGCTAGCTAGAGCTAGGTGACTAGGTGAGTACCTAAGATATATGCATAGGTTTTGCTGGGGACAAAAAAAAAAAGCTGATGTTTGGGATTTTACTGAGTAGCCAGCATTAGGTAGAATCAAGTAGATGGTTAGCCCATCTTGGCCACCTGAGATATTAGACTAATATAAACATAAACATAATTATACACAGTCTGTACAAATTAGGCAACTAAAAGACAGTGTAGCAGTGGATAGGAAGGTAAATGAGATGTATAATTGCGATGAATGCATTCGGCCATCGGGGTTCTCGAGTCAAAACGAAACCCGAGTTGCTCGAGTCAAGTCAACTCATCTTCCAGAGTTGGATGATGTAACGACGCAACCAGCAACAAAAGTTTACAATGTATTTATTGTAACTTGTGTGCAAATTTTCCGCCTTCGATGCGCTTACTTCGATAGGATTTGTGAATGGTCATCGCTGTTTCATTCTCATTCCAGGCCACCATAACGTCAACCAAAAAGGAGGGGCGCACCGGCACAGATTAGAATTTGACCAGCGAAACATCGTAATGACAGTTGCCACACGTTTGGGGAACGAAGCCCAACAGTGTCTGAATGTTTGCTCTGCACACTGACTGACGGTCGATGAGGCGAACAGGAAAATTAACTATTTGCTACTTATTTGATTACTTTACGTGATATATAATACCATGTAATAGATCAAATATACCAAGTCGGGGGGTTCGTAACATAAGCCAAAAATGAGAAAATGTGGAATCCACGACACGTAGGCTAGCTTCGTAATAGATCCGGCATCGCTCCTCTCGGCCCACACAGTCTGGACCCAGACGGTGCGGTCGCATCCAGGGCTCACGGTAGCGCTGGACTCGCTGCTGACAATGTGATAGGGTACGACCAGGTACGGCCAAGCGCACTGGAGGTAGGTTGACCCATAGACACTCAGGCCAGCGCAGGGGTCCCCGAAACTGTTGGCGGCCGTCGGGGTGAATGGGCAAGCTCTGTGCTTGATTTGACCGGAGCCGCCTGGGCCCTTGCCTTGTGGTTCGGACACAAAGCGCAAACTGTCACAGGCAGCCAGCCAGCCTAACTAACTGTCGGTGATTGATGACTGTACAATTTCTGGCCTCTCTGCTGAATCAACGTCGACCCCGATAAACAGATGTTCATGTGTCCATGAGTTCAGCCGGGCGTCCAAATCAAAAATCATCTATGCTCCATCCCCCCTCGACCAACCAAGCAACCAACCGACCACCACCCAATCAACCCCTGAACACAATACGTACGTTTAACAGCCAGCACAGCACTGCATCGAGAAGCCCGCCCTCCGACTGTCGTGTCGCCCGCCCCTCGCCGTGCCTAATGGCGTAATCCATGGCAGAACGAATGCCATCTAATCCGCCGCGCCAAAGATCGGTCGTTGTCGAGAACAATCATCATCATCCAGCAGCCTTTGGGCTCCCGCGTCCGGATTTCCCTGCGCCCGTCACCGATACCGCCGATAACGAGCCGTGCCCCTCTTCATCCGTCGTGCCGGCCGCTCCTGTAGTTTCTGGCGCAGTGTCGGTCAAGACTGCTCCTTCCTCGCGTCAATCGCCATCATCAAGGTACATTCTACCTCAACTGCCCGACCGTCTTCTCGTCTTCCAAGTGCCAATACAATACAATACATAACTTCCCGCAAAATCCCGCTGCACAAGCCCAGTTGCATGTTCTGGACTCTGTGCTTGCCTTGAAGAGGTCAGCCAGCGCCTGCGATTGTATCCTACCTAGATTAGAAGCCCCGCGGAGTCGTGACAGTGCAGTGCAGGCAGTGTCTGTGTCGGTGTCCGCCATTGTTTCTGTTATCCTCGCAGGCGGCGGTGGGCTGAACTTTTTTTTTTTTTTTACCCATTCGCGTTTTTCCCCCTTCCACCACGTTGCTGCCTTCAGCCTCTAAATTCCAGGTGACAAATTGGCTCACCGACGTTCCCCTTCCCGTCTCTCGGACCAACCTGCTCAACAACGGTGACCTGCCATCATCCGCCCCGTTCCAGGTGCAGTACAGTCATTCTGGCGGGCTCACCTACAGTGCACGCCACCAGGATTCTGCCCGCCCGTCATCGCCAAACCCGACTCCTCCACTTCACCGACGCACTTTGGGCATCCGACACCCACGCACACAATCCCACCCACCTTACTTTGACTTTGAAACCCCCGTCGCCATCTTCCACTACCAACTCACCCTATCCCATCACTTTTTGACCTTAGAGCACTTAATACAATTCGCGTGGTTTACTTTCGTCGTACTTTTGCATCACCGATCCCTACATCACGCTATCTATCCTCTTCGCAGCTCACTTTTACCGCCCTCGCAAAGACCAGTCTTGGTCGTCGGGCTACCTAAGTCGCTGTGGACATGACACGCCCGAATCCTGGTTGTTGATTGATTTTGGACTCTTTGCAGTCGTACTCACACATGTCCTCATGTCTCCCAGAATCACCCGCTCGTCGGTTCGTCACGCCGCAAACCAAGCAGGTCCGCCGCCCTCCACAACTCCTGCCCCAGGTGGCGCAGAACCCGACACGGCTGCTCCTGCTGCCTCACCTTCCGTTTCTGCCAGTCAGACCTCGCGTGCCACCACCCGCAAGCGGAAGTCAAGAGATTCCAATACTTCACAGGCCGAATCTCCGGACCACACCGCGGCATCCCGTCGACCTAAACGTCAGAAGCCGGTTACCGAGTCGTCTGTAAAACCGCCTTCACAGTCTCCTGCCGCTTCCACTAGAAGTCGAAAGGGCAAGGCTCCTGCTGCAATGTCTAGCCCAGAGTGAGCTTCGATTCGTCCCTGTCATTATCTAACTCCGATTGCGGTGAGCTTGAACTGACTAGCTCCACACAACTACAGTCCCAATGTCGGGCCGTCTGGCCCACCCGATAACGCCACATCGGCATCATCGAGTAGGAAATCCAGCAGAAGCAAGAAGAACACACAATCTTCGGCAGGTGAGTTTGTCTTGCTCTACTTGTCCAAAAGTTGTTGACAGAAAAAAAAGAAGGAAAAAAAAAGTTGACACCGAAAGCGATAGAGTCGAGTACACGACCCCAGAGCTCTGCAAAACGCCGAACATCTCAACGTCCCTCTAAGAACGATCCAGATCAGGATATGGTCATGACTGGCACCGACGAAGCCGAAAAATCAAAGCCTCCGCCTCCACCAGACCCTGCAGAGCAGCAATCTGGGGACGATAGCGACGAGAACGACGATGATGATGACCACAGATATGACGATGACGACGACGACATCGATCCTTTCGGTAGTTTTGGTGGCCCGCCTCGCGGCCTTGTGGGAGGTCTTCCGATGTTGCATACTCTTATGTCTGGGATGGGTTCAAGACTTCGTTCCCTCATGGCCAACCTATCCAACAAAGAGGATCCATCAGTACAGCTCATCGCATTGCAAGATTTGTCCGAGATTCTCCTCGTTTCAAATGAAGACAATCTGTCTGGTCACTTTTCACCCGATGCGTTGGTCAAAGAACTTGTGGCTCTGATGCAGCCCCATGAGATTACAGGAGAGGAGAACCCAGAGATAATGCTTCTGGCATGCCGCTGCCTGGCCAATCTGATGGAAGCACTGCCACCAAGCGTCGCCAACGTTGTGTATGGAGGGGCAGTCCCTGTCTTGTGCCAAAAGTTGCTTGAGATATCTTTTATCGACTTGGCAGAACAGGCCCTAAGTACTCTGGAGAAGATCTCTTATGAGTACCCAGCCAGCATTGTCCGCGAGGGCGGCTTAACAGCTTGCCTGTCGTACCTGGAGTTCTTCCCGACAAGCACACAGCGAACAGCCGTGACTACCGCTGCGAACTGCTGCAGAAATATCACAGAAGACTCGTTCCCAGTCATCAAGGAGGTTATGCCTATCCTGCTCAACGTTCTCAACAGCAGCGATCAACGAGTTGTGGAGCAGGCGTCTCTGTGCGTATCACGCATCGTGGAGAGCTTCCGATACTATACTTCAAAGCTGGAGGAGCTTGTCAGCGTTGACCTTCTCAAGGCCGTCCTCCGATTGCTTCTTCCGGGGACCACCAATCTTATTTCACCGAGCATTCACACCCAATTCCTCAGGGTTTTAGCGCACACAGCTCGAGCAAGTCCACGGCTGTCGGTTGAGCTCTTCAAGCTGAACATTGTCGAGACGCTGTACCAGATCTTGACCGGGGTATCGCCTCCAGCCGGTACTGATGATGTCGCCTCTAAGCTGGACAGCGTCCTCATAATGCAGGCCTTAATTCATCGTCCTAGGGAACAGATCATCGAGACATTGAATGTCATATGCGAACTGTTGCCTGCCCCTCTTCCTGTTTCATCACCACAGCAATCCGAGATATCTGTCCCGACCGCAGAACCAGCAACCCCGTCTTCTCAGGCGTCTCGGAAAAAGACGACAAACGAAAAGAGAGTTGAGCTCCTCGAGGACTGCAAGGAACAAGTTCGCCGTTTCTGTTTGATCTTGTTCCCTACCCTCACGGATGCATTTTCCAGTACCGTCAATTTGACAGTCCGCCAAAAAGTCCTCACCGCACAACTCAAAATGTTGTCAAACTTGGACACAGACATTCTCACGGAAGCCCTTAAAGTTGTGCCTTACGCTTCGTTTCTTGCTTCAATTTTATCGCAGCAAGACCATCCTAGCCTCGTTATGTACGCCCTACACGCTACCGAGCTGCTTATGAGCCGTCTCGACAGCGTCTATAGGTACCAGCTATACCGTGAAGGTGTTATCACGGAAATTACCAAGCTTTCCATTGAGGAGGATAAGCCGGCAGGAGAGGATGAAAAGAAGTCTACTGAGGAAGCAGGGCTGGAAACACCCGGGCAGTCGTCGGCCTCGGCCGCTGCTGGGAGCAAGGCTGCCGACCACGATTCAGATGAGGAAAACGGTGACGAGGACAAAGATGATGACGACGAAGATGACCACGACGTAGATGAGGATGGTGAAGATGGCGAGGATGCTATGCGCTCTCATCACTCATCTGACGACGAAAATGACGAGGAAAATGAAAACAATCATCGAATCGAGGAAATGTCAGCGTCGCCGGCCAGTTCCGAAGGTTCTTCGATGTCCATTGATGGTCCAGCTCGTCACATCATTGCTCCTGTTGATTCCATGCAGAAGGCCATTTCGGATGTTGCCAAGAAGTTCCTCGAGACTTACGAAACGGAGAAGCACAGCAAGGTTATGAAGAAGAAGGCCACCAAGATTCTCGACAGTCTCTCAGAGCTCGCAACGGATATCGAAGTGTTCTACCTCCAGCGCAGCTCTCAGAGCGTAGATGCCTCCAAGGGTGTTGCGTATTTCAAGCAGCTTGCGTCCTACTTCGATTCCGACCAGCTGGAGAGTGTTACAAGTGCCGAGCTTCTTGCATCAGGACTGGTGCGGGTTCTTGAACGGGTGTTTAGTAACCCTGACGAGAGCCTTGCTGCGGCTGCTCAGTCGGACTTTCTGCAAGTTTTCATGGGCTACACCGTCAAGTCAAAGCCAAAGACTGCCACGGCAGACTCGCCGGCTACCCCCTTCAGTGTCATGATCCACAAGTTGCAGGATTTACTAAGCAGATCGGAGCATTTTGAAGTCATCACAGTCCACCAGAATGCACTCGACGGCAATCGGAGCAGTGCAGCATCAATGCTGGCCAAGCAGATCAGGCTCAGATTGGTTGCTGACGATGATTCGGATATACCTCGGGCGTATCGCAATATCATGGTCAGTATCCATGCCATTTCGACATTTAAGTCCCTGGACGATTACTTGCGACCTCGCATCAGTCTTTCAGAGCGACCTAGGAACAACAGCTCTAGGAGTGTCCTTTCAAGGGCTATGGCTGCACTTGCTGGTCATCCAGGAATCCCCCTAGAGGCGGCTGAGCGGCTGGCTGCCCGCCTGCCGGCTCTGGCTGCAGGTGGAAGCCCTTTTGGTGGCTCTAGTGCAGGGTCGTCGTTGTTCCAGCCCTCGCAACCTTCTGCGTCTCGATCTGCCCGTAAGACCAAGACCAAATCCAACCCGCACCCGGAGTCCCCGAGCACGCCAGACCAAGCTTCGCCGACGTCTCGTGATAAGGCTGTGCTCCGACGGTCGAGTAGGCGACAGGCTGCATCGGCTGATACGCCCCCTCCACCTCCACCTCCTCCTGACGAAGAGGAGAGCCTGGCCAATGCTCTTGAGTGTGCCGATGAGAAGCAGCTTTCTGACGGTGACGACATGGGAGAAGCTAGTGCGCTCGATGCGATAGTCGGCGAGCTCGAAGAAGACATGGGAGACGAGCCAGCGGTGGATCCTACAGCTGTTAATATGGAGGTTGCAGCTGGCGGGAAGATCACCGCGAGGAAGGACGATGGGACGCGGGTACCAACTCCGTCACAGGCAGCCGGATCGGCTTCAACCGCACCACCATCGGCCAGTGGCATCAGTAGGGACAGGACCAGTGCCATCAGTGCGGCATTCCAAAGTCTGCAGGGTACTCCTACCCCTGGTGGGCCTTCAAGACCCCTCTCATATGCTGCTGCGGTGCAGGCAACTCCACAAGACTGGCACATCGAGTTCAGCGTTGATTCCAAGGTGATTCCCAATGAAACTACAATCTACCGGGCGATACACAGCCCCAACGCGATTGTCGATAGCAGCGTCAGCCGCAGCGTCTGGTCTGCTGTACACTCGGTCAAGTTTCGCCGAGTTCCTGGTCCACCTCCAACCTCTGAAGGCTCACCCTTCGGTGCATCTTTCGAAGGAGCTGCAGGCACTGTGGATGAGAACGGGACACCTGCATCTCTCAGCAAGCATCCTGCCACTACGTCAATCTTACGCCTTCTCAAGATGCTTCATGATCTAAACGCCAATATTGATGACGTTTTGGTAGAGAACAAGGAGGCATTGAAACTCAACATCGAGCCACTATCGCAATTTGTAAATACGAAACTCACGGCAAAACTCAACAGACAATTGGAGGAGCCGTTGATTGTGGCGAGCAATTGTTTACCCAGCTGGAGTGAGGACCTGGCTAGGCAGTTCCCATTCTTGTTCCCCTTCGAGACGAGGCACCTATTTTTGCAGTCAACCTCATTTGGCTATGCACGATCTATGACAAGGTGGCAGAACGCGCAATCTCAAGAGGAATCGCGTCGCGACCGTAGGGATGAGCGTCCCTTCCTGGGCCGCTTGCAGCGCCAGAAGGTGCGCATTTCCAGATCCAAGATACTCGAGTCTGCAGTGAAGGTCATGGAGCTGTATGGTGCAAACCAGAGCATCCTTGAGGTGGAGTATTTCGAGGAAGTTGGTACTGGCCTCGGGCCTACCCTGGAGTTCTACAGCACGGTGTCCAAAGAATTCTCAAAGAAGAAGCTCAAGCTGTGGCGCGATGCGGACCCCCACGACTCAGACGAGTTTGTTTCCAGCCCCAACGGCCTATTCCCGCGACCGATCAGTGAGGAAGATGGCTCAGGAAGCAACAGCGATAGGGTTTTGGGTCTTTTCAAGATTCTTGGCAAGTTCGTTGCCAGGTCAATGATAGATTCCCGAATCATCGACATCAATCTTAATCCCATCTTCTTCAGAATCGGAGATGAGAAATCGGGAGTGAAGCCTTCGCTGGGCGCGGTCAAGATGGTTGACCCAGCACTTGCACGGTCTCTGATGCTGATCAAGAAGCTTTCCTTGGCGAAGAAGGAAATTGACGAAGACCCTTGCCGGACGCCTGCCCAGAAGGTCGCCGACACGGAACGTATCACGCTTAACAACATCTCTATAGAGGACTTGTCATTGGATTTCACACTACCTGGACAGCCCCATATCGAGCTTATTCCCAACGGGGCTCAAATCAATCTTACTATGGACAACGTGGATCTTTACCTCGATAAGGTCATTGACATGACCCTCGGAAGCGGAGTTCGTCGACAGGTCGATGCGTTCCGCCAAGGTTTCTCCCAGGTGTTCCCTTACGCCGCCCTAAGCGCTTTCACTCCGGATGAGCTTGTGTCTCTATTCGGTCGTATTGATGAAGATTGGTCGCTTGAAAGTACGCTATGCTATCCCTGGGTTTTCTCCTTATTACTCGTATCGTTTGCTGACTTTCTTCATCCAACTAGCACTTATGGATTCAATCAAGGCCGATCACGGCTACAACATGGACAGCCTCAGTGTTAGAAATCTACTGCAGTTCATGAGTGAGCTCTCGCCTGCGGAGCGACGCGACTTCTTGCAATTCACCACGGGCAGCCCCAAGCTACCCATCGGAGGTATGTTAAACCGCTTGATATATGCGCTTGTAATTCATTGCTGACGCTTTTTTTCCCCTTCTTGTCACAGGGTTCAAGAGTCTTAATCCCATGTTCACGGTGGTATGCAAGCCAAGTGAGGAGCCTTACACATCAGACGACTATCTTCCGAGTGTGATGACATGCGTCAACTATCTGAAGCTTCCGAACTACACCGATATTAATGTCCTCAGGAAGAGGATGACAACAGCTATGAAGGAAGGCCAGGGAGCCTTCCACTTGTCTTAGCTTTTAGAAAGACTGGGACTCGTAATGCCGGGTATGTATTTATTATTTCCATCGCCACCCATCTTTCCCGGCAGCAAAGATCCTTGCCAACCTTGGAGGGTTCATGTGTGACTTGGCAGGCGCAAGGTTTTTCGGGAATAACAGCGATGACTGCATCAATGAAAGCCATGATGAGAGGCAATAACATTCTGTTTTTGGGGGGGCGCCTATTTGGGGTTTTATTCTTGTCACTTGCATTTAAGGCAAAGGTATTCAACTTTAGGCACATGGCGAACTGAGGATGGTTTCGAAATTTCTCCATCGGTTAGTTGGAGAGCAAGGCAGACGAGTGAAGTACAAGTTCGCTTGACCTTGATTTTTATATTCCTATCAGCACCATGTAGCGATATTTTCATTTGCCCTTCACTAGCCTTAAATCAATGGTTTGTAATCTTCCAAGGTACATCGGAGGTTGGTGTGCTGTTTAAACCTCACCTTAATTGGCCTTGATTCTTACGAAGTCTAAAAGGTTGGTACTAAGCATGTGTTGTAATGATATATCC
>JAVHJQ010007120.1:0-16561 GCA_031306095.1 Pyricularia sp. CD86 | reverse complement strand
GTGTATTCCAGTGAAGAAATGCCCGGAGTTATATATATATATATATAAAAAGTACTCTAGGGGGCAGCAAATCACGTATAAGGTAAGTTGAAGTATCCCCATACTCATACTCCGCCCTATGTATCCATATGCATCTCAGGGGTCGGCGTGTAGGCGCTGGTCCAAACTCCCAAAAAAATCGCGCCAGCAACTGCTTATTTCTACGCCTGCACGTTCGCCAGCAAGCTGCACTACCTCTTCATGTGGCGAAAAAATTCATTGTTTCGAACTCGCCACAACATTCTCCTGTGTGCTCGGTTCCTGACATCTCATCTTTCTCCATGGAAACCCACGCGACGACCTGAAGTCAGCATTCAAACGGTCCACATGCATTACGCAGGGGCCGCTTGTCCCTTGCCGTCGGGATCTACTCATCTCATAATTGAATTTTTGGCAGGATATGTGAGAGACCGACCAGGCCTATGCCTAGGTCATTCGGCCGTCGGGCAAAATGATTCTTACGAGTTGGTCGACATATTCCTGCCAGCAGTAAACAGCATAGAAGTTGGTTACATTAAACGCAAATGCAAGTTTTGCCGGGGACGGTCCTTGTACGCAGCCTTTTTGATTACCGGGGGGGTTGCCATTCTGAGACGACATCGGTTGATGGTCGAAACCTCTTTACGTGTAGCACTCCCACTTGCCGGTGGTCAGCGTAGTAGAAAAGCTTGAAAAAAGGCAAATGGTCTCCAAGGTGAATGACGCGGCACAAAATTACTCGGGTGGATTTCTTTATGCTGGTAAACCACCCAAAAGAGACGTTTTCTCGAGGGGTGTTTCAGGTTCCAGTGGGGATCGTTCTTCATAGTTTCTCCAAAGGGCATGCATCTACATTGAATGACAGATGCCCATATATACAGGTAGATGATCTATTGGGGATATAAGGCCGCGGGCATCTGTCAGCCTAGTCTCTTTGGAAATATTGATAATTATCCAAACTACATCCAGCGGTAGTTTACAAGACATCCTATATACGGACGACAAAGACCAAAATACACCATCATCTTTGATCCATAAATTTTACCAAATACTCTGCTCTATTTAAACAGCAGCCAGGACACAACTATACACAATGCAGTTCCACACACTCATAGCCAGCTTAGTCGTTATGACCTCCTTAGGGGCTGCACATACACTCAGCGCAGAACAACCAATCAACCAGCTCCTATCCCAAGACACCTTCCAGTTCAGAGGAATGGGGAAGGGCCGAAGACCATCGAGCATTAATTGCGACGATCCAGAAAATAGAGGCATACGGCGCCCCATCACTACGTGCATACGCGCTGAAGCTTCCAACAGGCTCTGGTACCTCGCCCGCACGAGAAAGACAAGCCCAGATCATTCGCGACGCATCAGAGAGCAAACACCGGATCAGAGGCAACGAAGGGACACCGCAAAACGATCCAAAAAGCATATTTTCCCAAAGTCTGCAGGGTTGAGGAATCCAGCCCCGACTTCTTCGCACTAAGGTCGGGTTTTGAAAGCACGACATTAAAATCAAAACAAAGGCCGCGTCAGTGGGCGGAATGATGTGAGAAGTGCTCGCCATCCACAAGGGAAGCTATCAAGGGCCCGCGAACAGTGAAACAGTATGTGCGGGATTGCTGGTAACTTTTCCAGCTATCTATGATAAGAGGTGGACCGCATATGTACGACGGGAACCGATAGTAATGACAATAATATTGAGTTATGCCACGTCTTGTCCCGTTTGAGTTCCAGAGCTGGATTTAGAAGGCCACACCAGTGAGGTGTGCAAAGAAGGTTTCGAGTTGTGACTGGTTGATTGGGAATCAGTGTGATCTTATGAGTCTGGACATATGCCCTGGATGACTTTTTTCATGTCGGCCTGTCCGTTGGACGCTTATTCACTCAAATTGTTCACTCAAAGGCCTTGTTGGTTTGTCCATGACCTATCATCAGCTGAGCGCTTGATTAGGCGAATCATGACATATTATATATGTAGCTGGGATGCTAGACGGCGTCGGCACCTAAACCGAGGGCAAACTTTCTGGAAACCCATTGGCTCCCATACTCCTCATACTCCTGTTTCGTAACTGCGAGCTTTTCAGCATGTTCATGTCGTGCAAAGTTGGCCGCACCCTCCCACGTACTCGTGATGGGGTCAAATGGTCGAGCAACACGGACGATGCATTCATCGGGAACCAGCTGTACGACCTCCTTCTGCAGCCGCTGAATGAAACCGTCGAAAAGAGCATTGCCGCCCACAACGACAATGTTGGCCAAAAGACCTGGCCAAAGGCCTATGGGAAGCTCAGAGAGCGATTGCATCACCAGCTCGGCTAGGCCAGGCTGTCGAAGGCCCGTATCGGACGGGTTGAATAGTAACTCCGGGACGACGAAACGCTCATTCCTCAGCGTCAACACGTCTTCGTCTGCAAATGCGTCTGGGTCTTGTGCAGCTGCAGCCATCCTCTTCGCCCGACCCGCGGCGCGCTGCGAATCATAGTCCCGGACTATGCCTTCTGATCGCGAGTGGAAGTCTGGCAGGACATAGTCTTTTGCGATCCCGGCCCCCGTCAAGTACGACTCTCTCCTTTCCCCTCTTGTGCCCTTCCACGTCTTTTCGAGGTCTGATTTGAAATCCAGGGACACGTAGCACGCTTTCTCCTTCATCTCATTGACAATATACGTATCGTTTCGCATGTCATAATGCCGGAGCGACAGCAGACGTGTCAAATAATTGGTGAGGAACTTTCCACCGACATTGAGTCGGCGCACGGCCGAGTGCAATGGCCGGCCGCGGAGTAAGGGCGTCACTGTGGTGCACGAGTATCCAGAGTCGATCAGTAGCATGATCTCGGCGGGGACCTGCTTGACTGCATTTGCTTCTGATGGGGTGTGGAAGATGCTTTGGATGTCATGGTAAGCATTGAAAGCGGGGCCTAATAGGTGCGGATGCACATAATGATATGGTTAGTAGGAAGTCACCGTGACGAGAGCAGGAGCTTAGCTCCAGAGACAAGCGCCATACCGATGCCGCGATAGTAGCTAGCAAAGCCAAACTCCTCAAACACCATCTGATCGCAGTTTGCTTGCAATGCCGGCAGAGCACCCGGCTGTTCGGTCAGTATGAGCCTCGTCTCGGAAGGATCGCATAGCTGAGAAGCAGTCTTCTTGTCGAAAAGCTCGCGGTCCCAGATCTCCCTTTGCGCCTCCCAATTGACGATGTAGCCCTTCTCGACCGGGCGTCGGAAAGCGATCTCGCCAAAGTCCTTGCACTTGCTCAGCTCAGAGCCGACGTATGTTTTGCGGTGGCGGTCTCGGGCGATACAATTCGGTATCCTCGAAATATTGGGCTTGCCGGAACCCGATGGCGCCGCGGTATCGGATTTCTTGTCGTCCCCAGCATCGGCGGCATCGGGCGATTCTTCGGTTGGGATCAGCCCCGCCTTGATCGTATGTGCGCCATTGTCAAGGATCAAAGTCTGTCGCGGTGAGGTGATCACCGTGGGTTTGGATTTGCGTCCACCGGCCATCGCGAATATCGATCACAGGCAAAAAGAGCGTGGATCATGGCGTGCAGCTTGCCAGCGCGCGGTGTGTCTGTTTGGTGGACATTTTCGCGTGCGGAGCAATTGGAGTTTTGGGGAAAATTTAAGGACCTGGATGGACGACAATTAAAAAGAGCTTGAGGGTGCTTCAGAGACCGGATTTCTGCAGGGTAGGTACGTCTAGCGAAGCTGCGTGGGGTGAAACGCCCCGCAGTGTGGAAATCCGTGGACTGAGCATAAGCAGCACAAAGAGAGGTAATGCTTAAGATTGACGAGTTCTCCAATCCACATCAATCCTGATACTGTGGCTTCTTTGATGATTGACAAAAATTTCCAACACATTTCACGCAGCGGCCTAACTACCGCCTCTCCATTACAAATATAGCCGAGATAGGGGAGTGGTTGTTTGGCAATCGGAAAGCCTTTAACAACCGCCATCGACAGTGAGTTGATGAGGCACCGTAGTACTATTGATGGAGACGAAGAGCTTCCAGGAAATATGGAACGGTATACGAGCAAGGTCACTTTGGGTGCTCAAATACCTATCAGTCGCCATAGTGATAGCTGGCGTATCGCCCCCACGGAGATCCTTACAGCATGTATGTCTACCCCGAGCAACGGGCGCAGCTAGCTGGTCACCGGCTGCATTGTGTTATGGCACGACATGAAGGCCTATGTAACAGCCAATTATGTCCATCATGGTCCTTCCAGCCTAGTCGCCAATCCTAAAGGGGTACAGCTTGCGCCAAATTCGAGAACCTGCGTCGACCAGTTCCAAGGCATACTCCTGAACCTGTCCTTCACCAACTGGAGGATCACGTTCGGGTGGACAAGACATGAGAAATTGACCGGAAGGCCTCTCTCCTTCAATTTTTTGTTTCAGTCCAAGACAACGGCAACCAGGTCGGCGATATTGGTGCCTTGCGGCTGGAGAGCGCTGAGGTTTGTCGACCTGTCCGTGCCCATACCCCGGCCTTGGCTCGGTCTCTCCTGCAAGGCCGGCCCAGGTAGCGCGAGATGTCTTTGCGCTCAACTCTTGGGAAGAATGCTTAAGTCCGCTCTCCTACGCTGAGGATTTCCGGGCACGTTAGTAAACTGAGCTGCATGCCCGGGTGCAGCATCTATCCTATTTCAACAAAATAAGCACAATGATAATATTAATCGGAAACAAACATATCTGCTGGGGTGTATATACGACAGATGTTCGAAACGAGAACTCGGCACTTATGCTTGATCATTAAATCACTGGTATTACACAACATCCCCTGGACTCACATTGGATGGCATTCGTAACTGGATGCTCCAGTGAAAAGCTCATAAAATACCTGAAATATACTGTGGCAATTGTCAGGACAACCGTGGAGGCGAAAATGCAGCTCAGCCTCGCCTCGCAGGGCAGTCAACCTATCATCAACTGGTCTTACCCCGCTCCAACAATCTCTGCACTACAGGTTTACGGCTTATCTGCTCGACAACGGAATTTGTTACCTGCTCTTCAGAGCCATGTCGACAGTCTATCTTCATCCCGAAAATGCCATAACGATTGTTCTAGGATGTGTACCAGGTAGGCTTGTACATAAAGCGCCAAGATGTCTTGGGAGGATAAGTCGTTAGAAAACAAGGAGAATGACACGAGCATCGGCCAGGTTCGTGAGAACAAACGGTCTGTTGCGCTTGCCAGGTTGAGTATCGGGGATCGAGAGCACTTGGAACTATCGAGTATACGTGATCGCAACCCAGAAGAGATCCTCATCGATGTTCTCGCAGAGACGAGGGCAAAGAAGGATGAGTGCATGAGAAAGCGGTGGAAGATCATCGTGAAGGGCCGCACGATCATCCTCCGAGATGCCCTGGAAATTACCGTTTGGGTCAATAAATTTGCAGTATGAACCCTTCTTCGACCTTCAATCGTAGCCAGTTGCGACCCAGTTTCCGTGGGGTTGCCGTGGGCTGCGATTCGGTTTTAACTCACGGCAGCTGTCAACGACGTGGAGGTTTTTGGCTTCGTCTTGCAGTCTATTGAAAATATCTCGAATACACTCGCATCCGCTGCTATATTTGAGGTCTTGTACCTCGATCCAGCCCCTGACAAGTAAGCGCGCCCTGTTAAGCTCGATCGTTTGCGGGGGTACATCGGCTAATACTTACAGCTTTCAGGTTTTCTGTATCAGAAAGGCTTTCAGAGTGTACGGTTGAACTTTATACCGCCATCTTGCAATACCTCACCGAGATCCTCAGGTACTACACATAGAACACAGCAACCCGCCTCGTGAAGAGCTTCGGCTCTTTCAAGGCCGACATTGAAGAAAAGTACAAATCACTCAATGGACGCGAAAGTGTTGTCTCGGCTCTGCTTGGCGCCGGAGTGGTGGTCGATGTGTATGACAGTCAGGGACAGACACCGCTGCACCTAGCAGCCAGGGTGGGGAGCACTCAGTGCGCCTGTATGCTTCTCGAGAAAGGAGCCGATGTTCTAGCAGAGGATGATGAAGGAAATATTCCTCTGGACTTTGCTGGGGACAGTGAAGATGAGGCTTGTGTGACTGTCATTCGAGGGTGGATGGAACAACTTCTGGAGACTCTGTTGCGGGCGAAGGCTGGCCGGCAGGCCAAAGTTGCCACAATTGGTACACCCAAGCAGGCCTCTTGTGTGGAATAGTGGTGCTCTTGGAAATACTGGTGATCTTCACAATCAAGCCAACTCATGATATCCCAAGAACTAACCTCCGTTGCTTCCAGTCTGAAGCTCACAGTGCCAATGCACCCTGAACATTTTGCTATTATGGGCAACGCATTCCCTCTGGGTGAGACAGAATTACAGGAAAACAGTACAATCCGATATATGACCCACGCGAGCTACCTTGAAACCAGCTTGCTCTTTCCACAGACCATCTTAGCTAGTGACAGAATCGATCCACTGGCCAACAGCTCCATGACTTGCAGACTGGCCTCGAACTCGCGCGCTATAAAGTTGCGAATTTCTATCGCGACGAGGGAATCGAGGTGATAATGCGATAAAGATCGCGTCACATCCATGTCTTCTGCCTCTAGCATCAATACGGATGATATCTTGTTCACAAGCCCAGTACAGACTACCCTTTCCGCCTCCTCGGCCGTTGTCGCTGCTTTCAACGCAGCCCCGAACAATACTGCACCACCCACGCCAGCCGAAGGGGTGGATTGGTCGAGCTGAGCCTCCATCGCCAACCGCAGCTCTTTGAACTTGGCGTCCGACGTCCAGAACGGCTGCATCGAGGGGGTGATGCGCATGCCTGTGACAATATGGTTGTTGCACGTCTCGGCGAGACGGCCGCTAATGGCCGCCCGGACCAGAGCTAAGACTTCACACTCACGGATGCCGTCGCTGCCTAGGTTTCTGGCGACTTCGGCAAGCTTTTCTTCGTTTTCGGCCAGATAGCCCGAGTCGGTCACCATGGTCAGGTCCAGAGCCGATGCAGGGAGCCCGCGGGCCAGACGGTACTGGACGAAGGCTGTCAGGAAGCAGTTGGCTGCCGCGTAGGCCGCCTGGCCTTTGTTGCCGACCATGCCTGCGGCCGAGGATAGTGCCACGAAAAAGTCCAGTGGGAGTCCTTCAAGTGCGTGGTGGAGGTTCCACGCACCTTGGACCTTGCCTTCGATGACTGTGGTGTAGTCTTCCCATGTCATGTTCTCGAAGAGAACGTCCTGTTACCAGTCACCGTCAGCGGAAACTCCTTTTCTTCATGCTCATATCCATCCTCGCCACACCAATATTCTACTCACCCGAAGAACCATAGTTCCATGGACGACCCCATGTACAGTGGGCATCCCCTTCAGGCCTTGGGAGATCAACGATTCTACCTCGGCCTTGATAGCGACATTGCAACTGCGTACAACTATCTCTGCGCCGACTTGGATCCCTTCATCGATGAGCTCAGTGATTTCGTCGGACATTGCTCCACTTCTAGAAACCAGAGCAATGTGCCGAGCTCCATTGGTCAACATCCAGCGCGCTATGCTCCGACCGAGGCCACCGGTGCCACCAATTAGGACGTAAGTGGCATCTGGTTTGAGCAAATTGCTTGCACGTCGTGATCGAGTTGCCTGGGGAAGACTGGTCAGAATCTTCTGGGTTTAAATAGACGGCTCTCAAATGACGCACCTTTACTTCATCTCCCACATTTGCCACCACCACAATCTTCCCTAGCAATCTGCCGATTTGCAGGGCCTTGAAAGCGCTCTCAAGATCTGAGATGGGGAATTCGTGGATAGGTCCAGGTGTGCGTATTGCTCCAGACTCGAGATGTTTACGAAGCTTTGCAAAAACACGCCCGATACTGGAAGGCTTCTCGTCGGCAAGAGCGAAAACGTCTACCGACGTGTAGCTCAAGTTCTTGTTCCTCTCCGTAACATCCCATCGAGCTTCTCGATTGCTATCTCTGTTGCTGAGATTCACGAACCTGCCGAACTTGGCTAAGCATTCCCATGCTTCCGTCACGGCGTCGTCGGTTGCGGAATCCAGTACAATATCGACGCCCCTACCGCATGTGGCCGCTCGAATCTTGGAGCCGAGCCCGCTGGTCCTACTGCTAAATATTTGATGCTCTGGAATTTTGTATTCCTTGATCAGCAGCTGTTTTTCTTGCGAGTTGCCGACGGTAGCAAATAGACTTGCGCCATGCTCCTGCGCCAGCCAAACCGCTGCTTGACCAACGGGACTCGCGGCACCGTGTACCATCACGCTTTCCCCTCGCTCCAGGCGCCCTAACTCAAGCAGGCCGTAGTAAGCCGTGAAATATGCCAGTGGTAGGCAAGCTATCTTCTCGAAAGACATTGTCTTTGGCACCCGCATGGCCATCCTTTCTTTCGTTCGGACCCTCGAGGCGTAACCGCCTCGAACCATGGCGCATACATGATCTCCGGTTTTGATGTCTCTACAACCCGGGCCGGCAGCGGAAACTATACCGCTTATTTCGTAACCGGGCTCATCGTCAGTTTGGCCTTTAACTGCCATGACATCCCTGGAGCTCATCCCGATGGCTTTCACCTCAATCTCGATATCGTCTTCTGCCAGTGTCCCAGTCACGGAATCTTCTACAAAGTGAAGGGATTCGATGGAGAGCGGCGTTTCAACGGCTAGTTTCAGTGGTTGGTCGCCGTTTGCGAACAATGCGTCCTCCAAGACGGATGGGGATGTCTCGTTGTGGACGTATGCGTTCATGTCATCATCGTTGACCACCCTCGGAGTCAATAGCCGACCTCCCCTCTCCATGAACTCAAGCTCAGACATAGAGCTTGATTCAACACCAAAAACACGCTCAAAGACCTGGAGAACCAGTGCGATTGTCTGCTCTGCCGAGACTTGCTGGTCTCCGTCGAGGTCTAGCGTTGCGAACTTCATAGCAGTCTCAGACCGCACGGTTCTGCTCAGTCCCGAGATCATGTTTGCTTCAGGGTTGGTAGAGCTTGCATAGGCGCCGCGGATGACCCAGAGACAAGCCTCGGCTTTAGTGAGCGCGTTCTTTAGCAGGTCGAACTTTGCTTCTGACAGTCGTGACAGCATTGGTTGGTGAAGTTCACAGAGTACTATCAGAGTCTTTCCTTCTGGATTTAGGTCTTCCAAGCTGCAGACTTCAGGAGCGCTGCCTGTAAGAGTCTCTACGTCTCTCGCTAGGGCAGAGGCAAGCGAGCTTTGCAGTTCGGACTTGTCGTGCACAATCGAAACGGAAAGTGGTGGAAACTTGCTTGAGATGGCCTCGCCGTTCGTGGTCGCTGGATTGTCAATATGGGAAGAAGCGTCCTTAACCAGACCCGGTATGGGCTCCCAATGGATTTTGTAGCAGAGCTCTCGAGGGATGTTCGCAGTTGCCCGAGCCCCGTCATCAACGATTGGTGAGACAACCAGATCTTCTATCATGACCAGTGTTCGCTTCGGGTCGGTGCTGACAGCGGCAAATGCGTTGATCCTCATTGGCCGTGAAGACCCACTTGCAGAATCAGATTGAGAGTATGCCAACAATGAGCGGCCTGGCTCTTTGCAAATTTCAATTGCATCTGTAGAGATCGATATCTTGCCGAGTGATGATGGCAGATATACTGTCTTGATGGCCGCATCTCTAGATGTCACCATGGGCCAGTACATAGCTATGAGAGACTCGAGTAGGCATGGGTGTATGACCGGAGATGCTAGGACTTCTTGTGGCATCTCCTTTGCAACTTCGGGGACGGGAATGCTACCCGAAGAGTGCGTCTCGCTCGCCTTGCAGTCTTGAATGCCCTGGAACAATGGTCCAAAGTCGATGCCAGATTTTGCCATCTTGGAATACATAGAGCTTGCTTGGACACTTCTTGTTCCCTGTCTCTCCAAGGCATCTATGATCGACTGCAGCTCTACTTCTCTAGCTGCCGCATCGCGCTCTCCATCCACCTCGTTCATTTCTTTTGGCCGGGCAGAGACTAGCCCAACGCAGTGCTCAGTCCAACCTGCATCTGGAGAGTAGGAAGAAATGCGGAATCTGGCCCAGGAATCAGCAAGAACCTCTCCGCCTTCTTGAACCGAGCGCAGACACGTGGTGATCTCGATGTCTGCATCACCGACAACCAGAGGTTTGACAATGGTCATGTCCCGCACCTCCAGACTCTCCACCTGCCGGTTCTGTGACGCTGCTCTCTGAGCCACAGCTTCCAACGCCATGACAACAAACGCGGCGAATGGATACATGACCAGCCCCTGAACTTTGTGCTGGCGCAGCCACGGGACGTCGTCGATGCGCAAGATGTTCCTCCAGGTCGGCTCCACCTCATTGGAGTAGATGGCCTCAACGCCCAGGAGGTCACTCCTTGCGTGGGTTCGCTGCTTGTGCCGCGTCGTCATCCGTGACTCCTGCCAGTATTTTGTCCGGTGGTTCCAGGGGTAGTTGGGCAGATCGGTCAGCAGAGTCGGCTCCTTGTCGGGCTTGGGGAAGTTGACGGCCTCAAAGTTGAGGTTGACTCCCTTGGTGAATAGCGACACGCCGAGGTCCATCAAGGTGTCGACGGCGTCTTTCTTGCGAACAAGAGCCGAATCATAAGTCACGGCGGTGGCTGCCCCGCCCACAGCCTTGAGGATTTGCTTGATCGGACCTTGCAGCGCAGAGTGAGGCCCGATCTCTACCAGAGATGTGACGCCCGTTTTTAAAGCGTCCGACGGCTTCAGCATGCTTTCCATGGCCTCGCTGAACCGCACTGGACAGGTGAGGTTTTCGACCCAGTAGTTCGCCCGAAGCTCGGAGCCTTCAGCCAAGCGTCCGTACAGAGATGAGTAGAACTTGACCCCTGTCGAGCGGCTGGGATCTGGCAGATGTGCCAAAGCCGCTTGGTATTCTTGCGCAACCAAATCCATGTGATGCGAGTGATAGGCTACGTCGACGATGAGTCGTCTGTGGAACATCTGCTTGGCTTCCACCAACTTCTCAAGCTCAGCCAGAGCAGGTTCGTCGCCGGATATGGTCAAGCTAGATGGGCTGTTGAAGCACGCAATCCGAACCTGATTCTCGTGCAGGCCATCAATCATCCTCTGGACGTCACCTCTGCTGCCTCCGACCGCCATCATGCGCCCTTGGAGTGATGGATATTGCTGTTTTAGTAGCGGTATGAGGCGACCCCTGTGATATGCAATTGCCATTGCTGATTTGAATGAGATGATGCCCGCCGAATAGGCCGCCGCAATCTCTCCGCTGGAGTGTCCAGCAACTGCCGTTGGGTGTATACCCCATTTTCGCAGGAGGTCGACAAGCGCCAGTTGGATGGCAGTACAAGCCGGCTGGCTGATATGAGCTTCGCTTACACGCGTCGTTTCTTCATCCCTCGCGAGTTCATCCACCAGCGACCATGCTGCGCCCAAATCCACCAAGCAACTGTCCGCCATGTCGATGCTGGCAGTAAACACTGGATACTGTTCGTACAGTTCTCGACCCATGGCCCACCACTGTGCGCCCTGTCCAGTAAACACAAAGCCGAGTCGAGCGGCTTCTGACTCTCGGCGAATCACGGCCCGCTTGTCGTTCAGGCCGTCGATCAGGTCCAGGGAATGTTTTGAGTGGATCGCTGCGCGCCATTGGAGTAGCGACCTGCGTTGGCCAAGGGTGTACGCCATGTTGCGCATAAGTGCTCCCTCAAACACTTCGGGCCGCCGCTCAAGATAGATGACGACGCCCTGCATCACAGTGGCCAGTGACTCCTTGTCGTTGGCGGTAAAGACAAACATCCTGTGCTGCTTCTCCAGCACGTTGGAGAGCTCCTCCTTGGCAGTGTAAGGGGCAGCCTGGATGACCACGTGGCCGTTGGTGCCGCCGAACCCAAAGTTGTTGACGCTGATGTACTTTTTGTCCTGCGGGAACGGGGTCTGCATGGTCGGGACGCGAAGGTTCCACTCCTTCCACTGTATCTTTGGGTTGGGCTCTTTGAAATCGCAATTCGGCAGCACAAAGCTCCTCTCCATCATGAGTACCGCTTTCAACAACCCAGCCATGCCCGACGCACCCTCCAGATGCCCGATATTGGACTTGACAGACCCGATCAGCAGTGGATCCCGACGTGCCCTTCCTTTCCCCAGTGCGTTATAGATGGCCCTCGCCTCGATGGGATCGCCGACGCGCGTGCCGGTGCCGTGCGCCTCGACGAAACCGCACTCGCGCCGGCTGAGGCCGAACTTGCGGTAAACCTGCTGGATCAGGGCCTCCTGCGCAGCGCCGTTGGGCATGGTGATTCCGGGGGTGCGCCCGTCCTGGTTGATGCCCGTGCCGACGATGACGGCGCGGATCGCGTCGTTGTCGCGCACGGCCTGGTCGAGGGGTTTGAGGACCATCATGGCGCAGCCTTCGCCGCGCCCGAAGCCTGTGCCGCGGTTGTCGAAGGCCATCGAGCGGCCTGTTTCAGAGAGAAGTCTAAGAATCGGTAGGGTCAGAATTGTGTTTATTTGGAGTGCGTATAATATCCTACTGTTGTTCGTCTCAAAGTTGCTAGTAAAAGGCTCGAACTAACCTGGACGTGGAAAACGAAATCCAAAACTCGGGAAGCATATTGAGATGGCATCCCCCCACGAGCGCCACGCTCGACTCTCCTGCCCGTAGACTCTGGCACGCCAGATGCACGGCGACCATGCTGGACGAGCAAGCCGTATCCGACGTGAAGCTAGGACCTCGCAGGTCGAAAAAGTGCGAGATCCGATTCGACTGCATGGCGTACGCGCACCCCGTAGCCTGATGCATGGGGATGGCATCGCTGTCCCTGAACAAGTGGCTCTCGTACTCTGGAAACGAACCCCCAATGAACACGCCGACGTCCTTCCCCACGATCGTATGCTTCGGTATGCCCGCGTTCTCGAGCGCCTCGAACGTGCACTCCAACAGCAGCCGCTGCTGCGGGTCGAGCGAGATGGCCTCCTTCTCGGTCAGGCCGAAGAAAGGCGCGTCAAAGGCCCGCACGTCGCACTGGAGGAAATTCCCACCCACCGGCGTGAAGCAGCCTCCGCGTCCGGGGACGGGGTGGTGGAACGCCGCCGGGTCGAAGCGCGTCGCCGCCGGGATGGGCCCGAAGCCGGACCTGCAGCGGGTCAGGAGCTCCCAGAACTCGGCGGGCGAGGATACGGCGCCCGGCATGCGGCATGCCATGCCCACTATGGCGATCGGGGTGTGCTTTTGTTGCTGCTGCTGCTGGCGTGGCGGGTCGGTGTGGTCTGAAACCTTGCCACCTTTGCTGGCGGCGGCATAGCTGCTGCTCAGCTCTGGGAGCTGGGGTCCGGTTGCTGCGTTGCCCGTCACGGCGTTCTTGAGCCGTGACCAGTAGCTCTCGGCGGCGGCGGGAGGCATCTCGGGTAGCACGGCACTGGGGGCCATTTTTTTAGGCTGCTGTCTGGGCCTGGCAGATGTGCAAATTCTTTCTTTGGCTTGTTCCCGAATCTATGTGGATCGATTGCCTCGACAGAAAAGGTCAAATCCATCAATGGTTTTCTTTCATGGAAGCTATGTTGTCAAAAGTAGGAGCATCAGTCTCTGGAGACTTGGGATTTGAAGGTGCCAAGACTAGAAGTCTACTACAAGAGACATAGGACATGGAAGTTCGACCGATGAACCTCTTGCAGCACAAGTGCGTGGCCCATTGCCTACCATACTCAGGACTGTCCACAAGCAACATATTCGTTTTGGGCACTGCGGAAGCAATCACATGGCTACATTCATCAAAGCGCCACATCTCCTAAGTTGCTTCAATTTTCCTTCAAATGAGAAAAGCACGTCTTCGGTAGGAAGACAAAAGTTGTAACTGAAGCTTACGCGGCTAATTTCTGCAAGAACCCAGCATTTCCTAATGCGCGCAGATAGGGTAAAAGAGAAGTCTCGATTCTTGGTGAATAATGCACACGCCCAGTATTCAACCTGAAACAAAGCCTGTACCACACAAATAAGGAAATCTTTGTTCAAGGCCTTTTTTCTTTTTCTTTTTTTTTTGATAACAGGCACATGGAAGGGGACCATGGAGTTCACTCATATTGTCGGCAACTTATCTCGGCAGTCGCCCTGTTGGTTGATACAAATTGCACAATGCTTGCGTTATCTCTGGGCTTTTTAATGGATACTACCTCTCTGTATGCACCCGAGTTGGTTCCGTTCAACGTTGTGCATGTAGCCATGGTAGCCAGCCGCCGGCCATAAATAGCCGCTTGTCTCCGCTGATAGGAACGGAGAATAATGTGCCGCCCTGCAACTCGGAGCATTCTCTATCTTTAATGCGGCTAAAAGCTTATAGATACATCGACTGGGCATGTATATTACATGCAGCCAAATCCATCAAGGGTTTCTTTGCCGCGCAACCAGTCGACAATCGTCAGGTACGGAATAAATCGACACCCCAACCCATACACCCTCTTTCAGTTTTCCCCTTGTCAATTCAGACCGTAGATGAGGGCCGGATCGAGCCTTTTTCGGCTATCGTCCCAATTGAGAACTAGAGGCTTTAATACTCTCGGGGCTGTCGGCAAAAAAATGAGTAAAGCCAATTTATCTCATTTCGGAGTGTGATGATGAGTGCCATGAATGCCAGAGTCCGATCCCGGCATGTCGCTACCACCCGGTCCCTTATTTCTCATTGGTGTGTGGTAGTGTTTTCCCTGGCCGGCTACCCAGGCATCCGCCCTGGCTATTGTCTCAGGGAAGCTCTATTGCCTTTTGATTATTGTAAAGACCTTTCGGGGGGTTTTCCGCTCTGCGACTTGGGATACAGACACCCCTACCCAAAGCGGGTGGTGGCTTCCCACACATCGGTACACCGGGCGCTTCTCAAAGTCCATCGCCCATCTCATCCAGCTGCTTGACGATCTCCCCGGGGCTACGCTCGCCCACCTCCCTCTGCAGCAGCGCCGTCCAATCCAGCACCAGGTCCCGCACGACCGTGAGCGGCCACGGCACCTGGTGAAACAGACGGCCGAGGAAGTAAGCCAGGTTGACCTGGTCCGAGGTGTGCGGGATCCGGCACGCGTCGTAATCGCGCAGCGCCCCGGCGACCGCCTCCGTGTCGCTCAGCGACCTGCCGCGGAGAAGCCTGGCCAGAAAGTACCCGTCGCAGATGGACATGCCCGCGCCGTAGGCCGCGTAGGGCGACGTCGCGTGCGCCGCGTCCCCGGCCAGCGTGATGCGGCCCTTTGACCACCGCGGCAGCGGCTCGCGGTCGCGGATCCGCCACGTCTGCAGGTTTTCCGCCGGCGTCGCCGCCACCAGGTCCCGGAGCGGTCCGTTGGGGAACCCGGCGGCGCCGTCGAGCGCGCACTCCTTGAGCTTCTCCGGGTCGGGCTTGGACTCGGGCCAGGCCTGCAGCAGCCACCACTGGTGGCCCCGCCTGCCTTTGCTCAGGATCGTGGTGTAGGTGCCCTGGACTTGGGGGTTGTGCGTGATGACGCACTCGTTCAGCTCCGTCTCGACCGCTTCGGTGAAGGTGAAGCCGCCAATGATCATCAGGTTGTGCGGGCGCTTGGGCGCCGGACCCCACAGGTGCTGGCGGACCGTTGAGTCGATGCCGTCGGCGCCCACCAGGAGCGGCGTCTTGACCACGGAGCCGTCGGCGAGCGTGAGCTCGACGCAGTGGCCCACGTCCTTTATGTCCACGACCTGCTTGCCAAACTCCATCGTGCCCTCCGGCACTGCCTCGAGCATGCGAGTGTACAGGTCCGGGCGCAGCAGGCCTATGAACCCTCCGCCGTACTTGTCCAGGACGTCCTGGGGCAGCTTGACGTCGGCGCGGACGTGGCCGTTGGGGTTGCGAAAGGAGGCGTGGCACGGGGCGCCGAGGTCCTCAATGTCGACGCCCATGCACTTTAGCGCGTAGATGGGCGGCGGCCACAGGTTGAGGATGTTGCCGGCGGGCCGGGCGCGGTCGTACCGCTCAAACAGCCGGACTTTGAACCCGACCTTGATCAGGGCAAGCGCGCACGCCATTCCGGCGGGCCCTCCGCCTAGGACGGCTATAGCGTCATCATTACCGGCCGGTGGTGACTTTGTGGTCATCATTGGGGCAAGAATGGGGCAGCGACTTTGTCAATAACACTTGTTGTACGGGCTGAAATCATGTGATATTGTTTTATTTACTTGTTCTCCAGACGCCTTAAACTGCACTGCATGGTAGCTATTTTTTTTTTTTTATATACGTTCTGCGTCGTTTTATATCGAATATCCTGGAGAAATTCAAACATTCACACAAAAACCCCTAGTCAGCGGACATAATGTTCTTGGCTCCCGAGTGGAGGGCAGTTGGAGCTGAGTAGGTAGGGATTGTGGAAACTAATCTGTGCCAAGATGCGGGGGTCTTAACCGCAAGTTGGTTGTTCCTGGTGGGTGAGTAGCTACTTGATTCCGAACCGACAGAGATTCCGCGGAATCTATTTCGGAAAACTTGGGGGGGAACCTGGTCTGCTTGGCTGCATGTTACAATACAGTAACGTGGATGTACATGACCCGGATCAGGACATGACCCGGATCATTTTTCCGACATTGACCATCTTTTCA
>JAVHJQ010007050.1:0-16477 GCA_031306095.1 Pyricularia sp. CD86 | reverse complement strand
GTCATGTCCTGATCCGGGTCATGTACATCCACGTTAATAGAAGCCCGAAAAAATAATGGCAAAAAACAAAACCTAAGAAAAAAGACTAGTTAAATATTAGCAAAAAAATAAAGAAATATTGGCAATATAAATTATAGGAAAAATTAGTGTTAATTTCGTGGGGACGAATCCTTCGAGATTCATACCGCAGATGCCGAGCCAGACAAAAGGCAGCCGGACGCCCACCTCGAGCGACGACGTCCGTGAGCCTATGGCAGCTTCGGCAGCTTGAGTCGTCTGCGCCGGGAATGTCAAGCTGCAGACGCCTCGGCCCATCCCTGTGCCGAAGTCCAGGCCGACGTGTCAGGTGTCAGAGCCAGTGGTATGTAGTCTGGTACGTCAAATACTGTTATATCATTTCCCATCCAGGCTCTGGGGAAGGCTCGTGGACGTCGTTCGCTCGACTGGGCTCGCGATAAGGTTATACACATTTTCCAGCGTTTTTCTATCGGTCGTCATGGGATAAATGGTGCTCGGCCTTCCAAGAAGTATGACTATTAGTCCATACTGTGACAGACATACAGTTCCTGACTTCTAAAGCACCCTCTCTTGACGATATTCGAAGCATGAGAGGAGAGAGGCGGCTATTCTCATGATTTGCAGGAAGAAGGAAGAACGCAAAGAAAGAAGAAAAACTTTCTATGTTTCACGCCCGGTTTCAAACTCAGGCAGAATAGCATACTTGTACACAATCATGTCGGTATTATCAGTTAGGTGCATTATACTAGTCATATCACATGTACATCAATCCAACAGCTCCCGGCACATTCCATCGTTTCTAATTTACCCTGAATCAGCTCAAAATGGGCTGGACGAGTTGCCAACGCCGCTGTAGTAGTTGATGAACTTGAAAATCTCCGTGTGCCAGACCAGACTGTTCTCAGGCTTGGTGACCCAATGGTTCTCATCTGGAAAGTTCAGGAACTTGCTGGGGACTCCCTTGACCTGGAGTAGGTTGAAGAGCATGACACCCTCGGACACAGGGAGACGGTAGTCGAGGTCGTTGTGAACCACAAAGTGCGGCGTGGCCCAGTTGTCAATGTAGCGTAGCGGGTTCCAGTCGTAGTAGGGCGAACCGGGCTGGTTGGACGACGCGTTGAAGGGGCCATTGAAATCGTGGTTCATAAACCAGAGCTCGTCTGTCGCGTACTGGTTGAGAGTTGAAGTGACGCCATCGTGGGTGACAAGCGCCTTGAACTCACGGCCTAATGGTTGACCTTGGATCTGTCATGACATATAGTGTCAGTGCTTGCAAGTGACAGTAGCAAGGCAATGATAAGCAATGCTACTAAGAAAAGATAGAAACTTACGTAGTTGGTCATGTAACCACCGAAGCTCGCGCCCGCCTCGATTCCATTCTCGGTGTCGACGTAGTCCAGGTTATCCCGGACATATTCCCAAGCGTGCACCTAGACGAGATAATGTTAGATCAAAACCGACACAAGCATACAGACACCAGATTGTACTCACAATATCCCAGTACACAGTTCCCCATCGTCCTGACACGGCGTCGGTCAAGTTCTGGCCGAAACCAGTCGATGCGGTCGGGTTGGGCGCAACTACGACGTAGCCCTGATCGGCCCAGACCTTAAAGTTCCAGCGTGTGCTCCAACTGTTGCTGTGCGCTCCCTGCGGACCGCCGTGGGTGATGAAAGCCAGGGGGTACTTCTTTGTGCTGTCAAAACCGGTGGGGCGGATCACCCAGGCCTGCTGCTTGTTCTCGGTGGTGTTGCTGCTGTAGTAAAACTCGGAAACGTCGGCGGAAGTGAGGCCAGCAAGCTCTGAATCGGCAACGTTGGCCTGGAAGTAAACTTTGGTGGACCCGCTACCCTCGCCCGACACCGTTTGGATGTCCCGACTCGACCAAATCTTAGAGTCCGAAACAAGCACCGAGCCGTCCGGAAGTGGGTAGAATCCGGCAACGTAGCCCTCGTCGGTGATGTTCTTGGGTACGTACGAATCACCAGCAGTGACCGGTACCGCAAACACCCTAGAGCGACCCAGGTCTGCCGCGTCGACAAATATGGTCTCGCCGTCGTGCGACCACTTGGTCGACCCTGGTGACCTATCCCAGTCTCCAGCCAGCCTGGTGACGTTGAAGCCCTTTTCCTTGTCACCGTTGGCGTCGGCGAAATATAGGATGGCACGATCGGATTCGTAGTTGATGCCGTTCATCTGCACATATGCAACCTTGCTGCTGTCGGGCGAGAAAAAGGGGCTTGCAGAAGCGCCCTGAGCCTCGGGGTACTTGGCGCTGCCGCGAGGGTTGATGGGGACAGCATCCTTGGCGGTGCCGGTGAAAGGGACAAGGTAGATCTGGGTGCTTGTTGTGTTGGCGAGCGGAAGTCCTATATCCTTTGTCATGAAAGCGACCTTGCTGCCGTCTGGGGAGAGCTCATAATCACTAGCGCCGTTGAGGTCGTAGGGGCTCTCGGCACAAATAACGTCGCATATTCCAGTGACGTAGTTGGTAAGGTTGCCAGAGAGGGAGTAACCGCTGCTACCGGACTTGAGGACACCTCCGAAAACGGCATTTTTCTGAGGGGTCAGCCAGTAGTCCTGAATGATGGTGGTGATGTTAGCAAAGACCAATTGGATTCATAGCCTCAAGGATAATGTTTACCCAGTGACGAGGATACAGCTCCGTGTAAATGTTGGCTGAGCTCCTCGCCTTGGTGGCAAGCTGCTCATTGTATACAGTTCCGTTAGGGTACGCCTTGGCGGTGAGCAGGAAATTTATGTCACCCGAAGAAGTGCGCGCCGCTTTGAGTCCGGAGTAGGGAGCCGGTAGGGAGGCCACCAAGGTTGCATTGGTCGGCGAGTGGAGGTCCGCAGAATACAAGCTGACACCGCCATCCTCTTCAGCATTGGTGCCGTTGAGGTATATGATGCTAGTCGGGGTCGGACCGGCAAAGACGACCTCGGAAATGTCGGATCCATTTTGCCAAACAGAGATGTCACCGGTCTTGAGGTCCAAAATGTTCCACCAGCTCCGTCGTGAACCCGACTCGAAAGAGTATTTGCTGACCGAGAAGAGAGCAAATTCCTGAGATTGGTTAGTCAAGAGTATAGACTACGCGAAAACGCAACGATTGACTAGTTCTAGACTTACTCCTGACGGGTTGGGCACGGCATCGGAATACCGGTTTGCCGACAGCATAGCCTCTGGGGTAATGGCCCAGGCGACGGGCAGGGCGACCGCCGCCAACAAGCTCCTGGTGACATGCATCATTGACAATTCGACAAGGATCGTCGGAACAAGCAATGCTCAAGACAGCCAAGGCATAAGAAGCTGTAGGATTATACTGGGCAAAGCTGGGCAGAGGCTTCGAGCTTATATCGTCCAACCCGTTGCTAACATCGTCATCGGTGTGGAGACCATTGGCAGTTGGTACCTAGCTAGAATGGAATTTGTTGATTCCGCAATTGAGCCGGCGAGCGGGGTCGTAAGCATGCATGGCGCAAGCGAGTCCAGACCGAGAGGCGTAAGAAAGTTGATAGCTGTTGGTTCGTTCGGATGATGCTTCGTCATAAATAATATCGACCTTCCTTTTTAGGGTTGCGTGGGCCGATTGGTATTGTGGATGAGCGTTATTATTTGTTGCGGATCGAACCAACGAAGTACCTTGCATTTGTGGATAATATAGCATGTCGAGCATGGGTGATACTGGTGTCACCATGGCACAAATGAGGGGTATTGATGATCAAGGGCTTTTCTGGTCTATGTGTAAAGTCAGACTCGTATTTTATGTACTGGTACATGGAGAGGCTGGGAAGCTGCCGAACCATCCGACGACGGCAACGGTACCCGGTTTTTCCGGTGTTCATCCTATATTTTGGCTTCATGTCCGGTTGCTGGGTGGATGGAACCACAAGGCCGGTAACCATTGCACTTTGGTTTCCAAACATCAGTAAACCTTTGAAGCGATTGTGAATGCGATGGACTGTCATCACGAAAGAAATCCAGTATATTAGAGTTTCAACCTGTGGACACTGCGAAATTATACCACGAGTAGACGGCTAGCAAAAGGTTTTCTCCAGTGTGGAGTGTCGGAACATAATTTAGGATTCAATACTGGAGAAATTGCACGCAGAGTGAGTGTGCTGTATGTAAACAGGAAGAAGAAAAAGAATTCTAGAATGCAACTGTGCGGCTTAATAAGTTACTTCTGGAAGGTCAATAAACAAGGTTTGACGATGAATTTGGTTAACTTTGAGAATCCTGAACCGCGGATTGTGCTTGGAATTGAAGTTTTTTTTTTTTCCACCGCCCCGCTTTCAATGACGGCAGGAACGGCCCCCATCACGCCACTCATCCATTGTCGTGCCTGCCAAAGCAAAGTTTAGATGGCATTTCATCGACATGGAGATTATCTTATCTTATCGATCTAATCACGTGCGTTGATGTGTGCCTCCCACAGCCTGCGACGCTACGTTTTCATGGGTGGATCTCCATCCGACGAGAAAACGTGGGTGTACCGATAGACTTGATGATAGTATCCGGCAATACCAGAATAGTTCCCATACAAGACTGGTTCTTGTGTATTCAACTCAACTCATATCACATCAGTCTTTGCCGCCAAGTCTCAGCCCTACCCCTAAAGCCCAGCCAAGCTTTAAACCAGCTCCTATCTCGCGGCATGCTATCTATCTGCATCCGTTTCCCCGCACTCGGCACTTCCAAGCTCTGGGCATTCACGACCACTTATCAACCATGGGGGACTCTTCGCCATCGGCCGCTGAGCGGCAGCCACTCCTCGGCCCTCTTCAACCCTCATTCTCGGCCTCATCCTCAGGGAGCACAATAGCAAGCTCCCATCCAGGGCCGCCCAGCATGTTGGCCAGTCTCAAGCGCCGCCTCGCCGTCTCCGACGACTCCGAGGTAAACCATGGCTTCCGGACTACCCACCTCATCAACCCGGACATAGCCCCCATGCCCCCTTCGCGCCGGATCTGGGGTCGGCCGCAGTACCTCGCCTTCTTTGCCATCGCCCAGTTCACCATAACCGCTTGGGCCGCCAGCGCCGCTATTCTTGGTTTGGGTCTCGCGGTGTGGGAGGCGGTCGTGGCTCTCTTCGTCTCGCAGGTTTTTGTCGTCACCGTCGCCACCGCCACCGGCTGGGTCGGCGGCGAGTGGCACGTCGGTTTCACCGTCGTCCAGAGGATCATCTTTGGTCAGCTGGGGAGCTACATCGGCATCGCCATCCGCGTGACCCTCTCGGTGGTATGGTACGCCAGCCAGGCTTGGCTCGGGGGCCTGTGCGTTACCGCCATGATAAGCTCCTGGAGTAGGGACTTTCTCGAGATGCCAAACACGTTCCCCGAGGATGCACACGTTGCCACCCGTGATTTTGTCGGATTCGCCGTCTTCCAGCTCATCAGCGTCCCGCTCATGTGGTTCCGTCCAGAAGTCGCCATCCGACCCGTCGCCATCGCAAACTGCGTCACCTTTTGCGTCATGCTTTCCATCACCGTCTGGACCTGCCACACCGCCGGCGGCGTGGGCCCGTTGATCCGCGCTCCTGGTCCGCCATCCCCTGACCGAGCCTGGACCTGGTTCTACGCCATAACCAGCGGCATCGGAGCCATAAGCGCCGGCATTTTAAACCAGGCAGATTTTACCCGCTTCGCCAGGCGGCAGGGCGACCAGGTTCCGGGACTAGCCTTTGTGACGTTTGTTCCGGGCACCATGGTCCCGTTGATGGGAATCCTGACGGCGAGCGCCAGCCTGGTGGTCTGGGACGGCCAGCCGCCGTTTTGGAACCCGCTATACATTGTTATACAGTGGATGGTGGACGACTACACCGCGGGGAGGCGCGCGGCGGCCTTCTTTTGCTCCCTCGGGCTGGTGTGCAGCCAGCTGGCCGAGAATATCATGGGCAATGGATATGCCGCCGGGATGGACCTCGCGGGTTTGTTCCCGCGTTACATCAACATCCGCAGGGGCTGCATGATTTGCGCGGCCTTGTCCTGGGTCGTGCAGCCGTGGCTGTTTTACAACACTTCGTCCGTGTTTGTGGCCACAATGGCGTCCTTCTCGGTCTTTCTGGCCCCTTTGACTGGAATAATGCTGGTAAGTCAGCTGTGCTGTTTTATGAAGTTTTGCGTTCGTGCAGACTAACCCTACTCTGTAGACCGACTACTTCCTCTTGCGCAAGCAAAAGATTGAACTTTCCCAACTGTACACCCTCGAAAAAGACGGTAGCTACTTTTTCACATACGGCTTCAACCTGCGGGCGATACTGGTGTGGATCTTTTGCTTTGTTCCGGCCGTGCCTGGCATGGTTGGTCGGCTGAACCCAAACATCAGCATCCCTGATGGCTTGGTCAAGTACAACACGGGAAACTACTTTTTCGGTACGTCAGGCCCCTCGGCCGATGACTTTTCTATCCGTCAGAATGCTCACCATCGAATTTAGGTTTCTTCTCCGCTTCCCTGATATACTACGTCGTCGTGCGTTTGTTCCCGCCCAAGAACCTGGGCTGTGCCGATCCCGTCGATATGTACGGCACCTTCACCGAGGAGGAGGCTAGGAGGAAGACCATTGCGCCCTTTGAACCGGCGGACCCTAACACTGGGCCGGCGAAGCTCGACGAGGCTGCAGATGCGCCGGAGAGTAGCAGTCGGGCGGCTGCTCGAGCCGTATACGGTGAAGAATAACGAATCAGTTGGATAATTCAGACCAGTGTAGAAAAGATGCACTGCGCAATTTATCGTTACCCATGCTCGTGCCAAGAAACCGGGCGCTGAATAATAAACTCAAGGATCAAACAAACCAGCGCTCAACAAATGCAAATAGCGTCAATGCTAGACTAAGCCAAAGCGCATGCCAAGCAAGCCCACATTTAAGCAACCATGAAACGAAACAACAACAAACAAACCCGCGAGAGTCACTCTCAATCCTTGGTGACGTACAGATAAACAACTGGGCTCTCCCCCGGCAGCCCACTTCTCGTCTTATCCCATCCGACCTCCTTGAGCGTCTTCTTGCAGCTGTCGCTGTCGTCTCCGTTGAACTGCATACCCTTGTACCATTTTCCATTGCCCGCAGGCAGCACCTCCCAGATGTTGTTGAGTCGTGGGTTGGAATTGGACGCCCCAAAGCCCTTCATCAGCTGTGCGATTGTGATGTTGGTCGGGACGTGAGCTGCAGTGAATTCGATGTGCGTCCCCGGAGGCAGCTGCCACGGTGCATCTGGACCCGTACGCAGAAAGTGTATCTTGGTGTGCTCGGGTGGGAAAAAGTAGCTGTATCCCGGCTCGCAGCCTACACCTCCTGTGCTGTTGGTCATGTTGGCCGAAGGCGCACTCCCGTCCAGGATGGGATAGGGGTAGGGAGGTCGCCCGCCTGGTGTCATGACCGGTCGTGGGTAGCCTTGTCCGCCATATGGGTTAAAGGGCTGCTGAGCAATGCCATAGGGCATTATAACGGGTGCGTTTGGAGCACAGTAGCCGAAACCACCAGGTTGTTGGAACTGCATCGGCATATTGGCATAAGGACCTGGGTGGCCATACATGCCACGTCCATACATGTAGTTTGGTGGACCGCCGCCGTCTGGACCCCAGCGGGCATTGAAGCCACTGCCAGAGTAGGCCATGGTCGCCTGGTGGAATTGAGGCAGTACAGGTGGGGGAGGTGGGCCGTTGACGGGAGGCAAGGGGGCGTTGGCTGATGCTGTTGCCGAGCGAGCGGCAGCGGGTGTGGAGGCAGTAGGTGTTTGTGCTGGTTGGGCTGGTGAAGCTGCTGGTTGAGATGGCGTGGGTGGGTGCGTGCGTGCTCGAGACTGCGAACGCGAAGTACGACCTCTATTCGATTGGTCCGACATTTTATCAGGTCAAGATCTGGGTATAGTAGGCAAGGTGTTAAAAGCTGCTGGCTATAAGAGAGAGCTTCGGCTTACCTGAGGCGAGTTCAGTTGGCAGGTGTCCAGACAGGAACCCACTGTGCAATGTAAGGATTGAAAACAGTACTCCAGCGACCTTGTCTCTGGCTCACGACTGATGGGTGTCGACCGTGAAAAGAAAAGTTGAAGGCTTGCTGAGCAGAAATGTATGTTGGTTCAGGGGTTGGATGAGGTGAGCGCCTTGGAGATACTGGGTTTGCACGGGACTGCACAGGGACAGCTGTAGTAGCCGAAGTAGGTCGGACAACTACTGGGCTATGTGGACGGGTGACGTCGACAACTTGACTGTTGACAATATCGTAGGTTCGTTGACCGACCTTGTAACCACGAATGCGAATGTTTGAGAGGTCGTCACTGGGGTGAGGAAGTTGACCTATATCCAGGTTAGTTAAAAAGTAGGGAGGAATCGAGTCAAGGCTCTTAAATATTGCTTGGAAAAGAGTCGAGTCACTTGACTGCTCAGAAAATGCAGTCAATATGTCACTAGCGTACAGTGACGAGACGACAGTCACGTTAGGCTGTGTAGCCAAGGTTCAAGTAACAAAATGTACAACAGTAACTTACCCAAAGCAGCCCACCGAGGAGGTAGTGGTCCGTTGTCGTACTGTCTTGTAGAATGGCTGTAGCCGCGCTCACAGTCTTGCGAGATAAAAATTTCCTTGTGCCAAACCTCGTTGTTTTCGACGTCAAAAAACCCACAGACAATGAGCCAGGCCCAGTAGCGGCGAGGAGTAGCAATGGAGAGAAAGTACTGGCCGATGATGCACTTGACTGCTGGGTAGGGAAACCTAAGGTCTGGGGTGAAAGGAGGTGATGAAGACGGGTGTGATTGAGCTGTGGGCCGTTGGCCGCGAGGTTGGCGATCCAGTTTGTTGACACGAGACACGGCAGTGCCTCGTAGTTCTTGAAGACTTGGGTTGGTTGATATGTGTAGGATCGGCAATTATCGGTTGTTGTAATGAGTGAGAAGAAAGATGTAGAAACAGCTGCGAGGATCCGTAGTTAATATGCCCTGCGAACAGGACGTGACTAGACTAGATAGATAACACGAGCAAGACAGTGACCAAGAGCTAGACGGAAGCGAGGTAGGAGAAAATTTCCCTTCAAAGTTGGGATCAAATTCTCCAGTCACTGTATGAGACTTGACCAATTCACCCATCGGTTGTTTGGTAGTGGAATGATTGAAGTGCCGGACATTATACCCCTGAATCACGCTCCACTCAGTATTCAATGCCTGCAGAGAAAATTTTGGTTGAATAGTATTTACAACACCCATTTCTGATCCGGTGGTTCAAGATCCAGAGACAGTCATAACTGTCAACTTGCGCCTGAGGGTAGCTGATGAGTCACCTTTTTATTGTCCTAGACTGCTTTAGATGGCCCCGTGAACATCTAGGCAGAGATTTGGCATGGGTGGCATATGGACCCAATATCTGGCGCGACTTGCCCAAAGGTGTAGGAATATCGTCGGCGTCGTTGCTCCAACTCTTGGATTGGCATTTTTGGATCGAGTGAGCCCTTGAATAAACCGTTTGCGATATAGATGTTTGAATGTCATGGCATCCAAAAGGATGAACGGGAGGCCAGTTCAAACTCGTTGTTTGAAGCGATATGTGGTCGGGATATTGCTAGCCTTTCTCATGTCCAAGCTTCGGCCATGGTTTCTTGGTCCTGTAGCGAGCAAGCTATTGCCGGACAGCCACAATACCGGATATGGAGTCGTAATCCTTCGAAGATTATTGTAGCAACACTCGTTTGCAAGCTGCATTGTGAGCAGAAAGTATTGCATCGACAGGTACCGACAAGTGCCGACAAGCGCTGCGATATATGCCTCACCCGGTGGTGCCCACCCTCTCGTCTCTCACGGCCTCCTTTTTGGAAGCACGCCTCTTCTCCATGTCGGCAATCAGATTCTTCAGGTACACTTCTGACTGCACGCTCTGACTATACTCGACGGCCGTCCATAACCATACGTTTCTCCTGTCGGCATCAGCCCCAGCCGCAAGCAGCGTCCGAAGCACCAACATGTTCCCTTTACTGCTGGCGTAGTGTAGTGCCGTGTTCCCCTCAAGATCAGCCTGACGTACCGCGTCGTACGCCCCACCGGGAACGTACGTCAGTAGGATCTGTAGACAGGTGTCATGACCACCCAGGGCGGCTTCCATGACAGCGTCGCGTCCGCGGCTGTCGCGGCGGTGGATGACGGATGGGTCGGCCTCGGCGATGGCGTGCACGACCTCTGTGTGACCCGCAGCGGCGGCCAGCATCAACGCGGTTTGGTGCTGCTCGTTGAGGGCCGGTCCGATGGCGTGCGACTCGTGACCGAGGGACAGCAGAAGGCGCACGATCTCGACGTGACCTAGCTTGGCGGCAAGGTGCAGATTAGAGTTGCCAGCTTCGTCGCGAGGGCCGGTCAAGTCGGGATTGTGAAGGAGGTTTGGGTGCGAGCGGAGGATACGGCGGACCAGGAGGGCGTCGTCGGCGCGAATGGCTCGGCGGATGCGTAGATGGGGGTCGATCCTAGACAATGAGATAGATTAGCCTTGCTGCCTTGCTGCCTAGGGGTTCTGAGGGGTCAGCACTTAAGCTCGTTGCTCACATTTTCCTGATTGATTCCTCGGACTTTCTGGTCAATTCCAGAGGCTTCAATGGACCATTGTAAGATGAAAGCCGGACATAGCCTTTTCCAGAGGTAAGACCTCGTGTGGTCTGGGCTGTGCCGCCGTCATTGGGTTAGCGCAAGGTCTGGTGTCTCATGAGGGGTTTGTCTGTTGTAGTGTGAAGCGAACTGGAATCCTAGGATTACATCATCGCAACAATTGCTAAGCATCCGCTCGGTACCGGTCTTATCACGTGACAAGGTTGACCAAGGAACCTACTTTCGATCCGACACGGCTGCAAGCCTTGTAGTTTGTGGTAATTATTTTGAATCTTGTAAGCATTATCCGATCGGTTGGTAAGCAAACGCAAGTCATTCCCGCAGTGTCGTAATTTTCCACTTCAGGAGTACAGTTCTCGGGCTCATCTTCTTACTGGCAGATACCCTAACCCTGAACGGCATCAAGGCCTGCATATTATGCTTTTCCATTCACCAAATCACGATCTCCCTACCTTTCACTTTATTTAGTAGTAGTCTTTCCTATTATAGTTAGCTATTTAAATCAAGCTCGCCGCTGTCAGTAAGGCTCCGGACTTTGGTTGGGTTATTTTGGGCTGACTCTGTTGCAAGGAAGACCTTGACTGGAGAGTTATTTTAATCGTCTCGGTTGTGAGCGACAGGCATAACGCCCTTGTTAAGTGAACTGGAATAGAGTTTTGAACAGGCACCCACTCACCTGGTATAGAACTTCACTTATAACTTATTACGAGAAAATACATGGAAGTCTTTACTCCTTACCTTGAACAAATGTCCAGCCATAACCCCGTTGATCCGCAATACAAGCCCTATTGATAGTCCCTTGGTAGTATCTGAATCAGTCAGTGGAGTAAACAAGTCAGTAAAGATTTTTAAAAGCACCGATCCAAGAGATCTTGAAAAGCCCCAATGCAGACTGTTATACTTTTGACATTACTAAATCCGCTCGGCATGACCGAGATTCTTGCTAATCTCGTCGAAATATTTATGTTGGACGCCTACTCATGGTCAATCCTAGCACATGACCTATTGAATCTAAACACAGATTTGCAGGGGCCAAAACTTTGGCTTTTTTGCGGTCCAAGCAAGCAAAGATCAGGCTCGTGGTTTGTGCTTTGTGGTTACCAATAGGGCTTTGGCAATGTATTTATTATAGTGGGTACGGCGGAAATGCAGTGTTTTGCGGGGAATCTCCAATGCATGTTTGTACTCTTAATTTGGGTTCTCTGGATATGCTGTAAACACCAATTTTGAGTCGGACTGGACTGCGAATGCTAATTGTGACATTTTCATGGTCCTAGTCTCCCTGGATGAATGTGGGATGCCTTTTTTTGGCATCTAAAGCTGTGAGATGCAGAGTTTCTGCATTCCTAATGACACAGCGATTACCAAGTACATATTTAGTAAATCTAGCGGGCGACTAAGGCGATCCACAAAGGTCTGTCATGGTTATCCCTGATCGGATAGGACATTGAAAGCCTTTGTGCATACAAATACTTTGCTACATTCCACTCAAATATGTCGATAAACCAACTTGAAAATTGATTATTTGACCAACTCGAACTCTCACACTCGCTTGCGTAATTCATCGACTTAAGTCTTACATAGTTTTGACCACGGGATACTATACCTCTACATCGTCACTTACTTCGCTCAGGATACACTAGAAGACATTTCAATATGCGCCTCCTTTCAGTTGCATTGTTGGCTTCCTTGCTACAACCCGTCGTCCCTGCTCCCACGCCGGAGCCAGTGGGTGGGCTTGTTACGCCCGCCTTGGTTCTTAGCGGTGCAGCTCTCACGGTCAGTTGCACAAACGTGGCACACAACATGGGCAGATCTCAGGTAAGCTGAAAGCCAGCTTGAACATTATCATCCAGATGAATTTTTGTGCTTTGTTGCTGACGGCTACCTTGTTACCTCTAGTGCGAACAAGTCAGAGATGCCTCTAGAACTTTGACGACAACTCTCGAACAAACCATTGCAAGGATTAGGAAGATCGAGCCCAACAATGACAAGGCTTACGAATTAGAAGATAAGCTTCACAAAACAAAATACCAAATGGCCGATACCGCAAGCAGCAGTTCCAAGCCACCACTATTGCCGTACTTCGGCACTTTGGTCGAAGGCTACCAGCGCCTTTGTAATATATTGAAGGGATACAATGCCGAGGCAGACGCAGAATTCAAGAAAGTGAGGGACCGGGCCAAAGTAGCCTCAGGTAACAGAGCCTTGTCTTGGCCGGAGGGGGATGATCTCGAGGCCGGTCTCAGGAAGTCATCGTCTTCCAGTTACTTGACTTCAACGAGCCGTTCGTCGTCAGGCTCATCAAGCCCATCATCTCCCCGCTCTGGTGTATATAAGGACATTGAGTTGAAGAATGTCGGCACCCGTTCTGGCAGTTTCGCATATCCCAGTTGGAGTTCTCGCAAAGATCAAGGACCTATACTGCCGATTCATAATTGAGGTTTGCTCATGCAGGTGGATACCACTTGATAATTAGATAAACTCAGGCTACTTCATGCTGTGAAGAGAATGGCTTCGTAGGTAATACAGATATAGACTAGGGACAGGCTGTTCGGTGATGGAATTCATGGTTTTGTAATTGGATTTTCTTATATTTATTTGTTTAGTTCATGAGCTGTCAACAGCTAAGTGAGTTGACATCTAGTGAGATCTGCTTTTGATACATGCTCCGTCCAGGTAAAGCCCAGCCAGTCCAGGCATTTTGCACTTGATAGAAAGATACATGCTTATATTTCAATAACCACAGTCCGAGTATATATTACGTTGATAAAGATCAAACGTCTCAACCCAACCCTGGGAAGCTAGGTGAACTTGAACCTTCAAAATATGGCTAAGCAAATCAAGTAAGTGACATCAACCGAATTCGGTTCATCCATATACCGGAGAGCCAGATCACTCTGTTCAACATCAAACATGACTTCAACTACGTCAGGTGACTCAGGCTCAAATAGAAGAGAGCCCTGTGCCACTCCTAGTCCTCCCTCTCGAGTGCCTTCCCAATCCGTCAAGTCTGTCACTACCAACACCTTCCAGGAAGCTAAAAGTCGAAAGACCTCAGGCATCCACAACCAGAGACGTAATCTCGTTTTCTCGTCAGCTTTCGGCAATCCTTTCCAGTTTGATATTGTCACCTTCAATCAAACCCCTCACTTTTCCAATCAACCTCAACTGCTACAACAAAACAGATCTTGATACTGCCTCCCAAGTCATACTTCACTTCTCAGATCACCTTCATCCACTGCTAGAATCAGTAGAATTTGATAATTTCTACCCAGTGATACTTTATTTCTCGTATTCTCCTTGATAACCGCCACAACCAATCCAATTTTGACAACAGCATTCACCTCGTCCATCTTGTCTTTCTTCTGTCCGCTTTATTTTGCCTCTATCTGTCTGTCTTTCCTTCAGCACAAGCACCGTATCGATCACTGATACCCATCTGATATCATCACTCTTACCGCAACAAAGATGCAGTCTCCCAGTCAAGATTCATCCGACTGCGAGATGCGAAGCAGAGAGGTTCAGGTCAACAAGCCGCTGAGACCTGCGCTACCGACGTCGCTTGAAAACGTAAACAATGCACCCGTGTTCACATCTCCTCGACGCTCGATTGATGATCGTCTGCGAAAGCACGAGAATCAACCAAAGCGAGTGGGCATGGGACTTGTGACCGGTGAGTGGCTCGAAGTAACAGGACTCTTTCCTAAAACTCTTTCCCACTAACATGAGAGGGAAATGGGATCTCGCGCAGGTTCAAGAACTCATTCACCACATGAATCAGTTCGATCTTTGTCACAGCATGGACAACGGTACACGTCGAGCCAACAACCTGAGAGTCGATCAACGTCTCACACCCCTTTAAGCAATAGAACCAATCAAACTCCCAGATCGCAACTTCCAAGACGATCTACTACAGCAAACGTTTCTACCCCATTCAATACAGGCTCCAGTGTCACAAATCCTTCGCCTAGCCAGTCGAAAGTCTCGGAGAACACCAGAACTTCCCAGTCTTTTGACCGGGGCAGTTCACGTATCCCCAGGCTCTCTGGTCCTACGCCTCGATCACCCCGTTTGGGTAGCCTTGATGTGGATGTCCGGATCAACGATCACACTCCCGACCCAGTAGTGCCCAACACTACAATAGCTCCTCCTCGTCCGATCCAGCCGTCAGATGACGCAAAAGACATTATAGTCAGGGCCATCGCCGTGGCCGAGAGTGACATTTCGCGCTACAAGGGATTGGGTCGCATCTTCAACGAAGCCATTGAGCAACTGACGAGTCAGATCATCAGAGACTTTGAGCGTGCAGGCCTGGCTACTATCCAGGTCGCTGCAACTGATGCCGCAGTGAACACTCAGACCACGATCCCCTTGGATATTTCTGAGGAGATGAGCAACAAACTCAAAGGTGCACTTTCGCTTCATGAAGACCGCATTATCAAAAGACTCGAGTCACATCACCTGGGCATGAGGAACCACGAGAGCAAGGTTGGCAACGAAATCAAGTCGTTGATCAACAGCCAGATCGCCAAGATTATAACCGAGATTCACGAGCTCGGTCGTAGCTATCGATCGCATAGGTTGACTCAGCGGTCTGAACTTACGCCGCCAACTTCCGAGGCCACTGGATCCTCCGGCAGAAAGAGGCCACGAACTTCAAGTCCCTCCATCGTGATGGAGAATACCAACAACTGAGAGCAGAACAAACAGTGCCATGCGTTGTTGTCATGCACGAGTTCCATTTTGTCGTATTCAATAATTTCTACAGGTTATTCATGCTTCATTTGAATCTTCACCCATTGTTAGTTGTTGTTTTTTTCCTTGGCTTGCCAAATTGTTTTACAGTCATCTCATGGATTAATTCCACTCTCCATTCTTGGTGTTGATCAAATAATTGTTGTTTTCATGTGAACCTTTCCTACAAGTCATCCATATGGCTTCATTTGACTCTCCGCTCACTATTTCTGTTCACCAAAGGCATCTTATGCAGATGCGATCAGGGTCTTTGTCTCGGTTTCTCATGGTCATTCTTTAGTCGAAATCAACTCGCTTCTGTTTGGACTACCCCAACCTCAGGATATGACCTGAATGTACTATTTCGACTTTACTTGGCCAAACCAAGATTTGGCAAGATATTCATTGATTTGGTGATGGCAAAAGGATGGAGACAATATGCATCGTCAACAACCAATGTTTGTTTAGATAGAACTGTAAAAACACCTCACTGTATATTTCGTCCCATGCCATGATGAAATGTATGCAAGCACATGGAAACAACATCATCCATAAAAACTTATCCTGTCCTTGACCAAATTATTGGCCAATCATTAGTCTTGCCGTACCTATACAGGTTTGTAATCTCGATTAGATATGCGACCTTGACGTATTCCCGGCACCAAACTCGTATTCCCGATAGCGTCAATCTTTTCTCCAACGGAGATCAGTAGTGGATCAGTTGACACTGATAGGCATGTACTCCCCGCCCGGTTCTGTCGCCGAGAGCCGGAGCGGGGAGGTGCTGCGAACGTACAGGGGAGATTTTGAGAACAAATTTGGACGGGATCAGGGATTGTCAGGTCATCGAAGCGAATTAGTCTCTGTGACACAATTTGCATCTTTTCAGGCAACAACTTTACGGGAAAATGCCGTAAATCCAGTGCTTGATCATTTGGTTCGTGCTTTTTGCAGTGCATTATACGCTAGGCTCGGCGCTTGTCTATTTACAGAGCTAATTCCACAAGTCACCAGACACTGGTCACCGCCATACTCCTTGATCTGCCCGGGGCAAGAGATCACGATTAGTAGTAGTAGTAGTAGTAGTATTATTTAACGCCGGGCTCGGCCCGGCTCATTAGCCGGCCGTTAGCAACC
>JAVHJQ010007045.1:0-10267 GCA_031306095.1 Pyricularia sp. CD86 | reverse complement strand
TTTTTTTCTCCTTGTCTCTTCTCCCTTCTCATTACAGTCAAAACATCAACGATCATGCTTGGTAACTTTGTGTCATAGGAAAATTTCACCACAACTTGGCAAACCTTTGTCACACGTGGAGTTGAGTGGCTCAAAACTCAATGCCAACTGACATCAATACAGGGCCCATCCCCAATGATATAGTAGTACCCGTTGACGACTGGTGACTCTTTGCTGCAACATCCAAACCCGGTGTCGATTGTTTGTCCCACACCGATGTGGTTGATAATCAGGTTTACCAACAAAGCATATCGTCATAAGGATCAAAGCGTCGACACAAACCGTTCGGCCGAGTTACGAAGGCCACGAAGCAAGCATCTACTCTCCATCAATCCAGGCTCCTTTTATCTATGCTACAGTGCATCTACATCACCAAGCTTCGTTCACGTCGAAGACCCGCGGAAGTCATGCAAACCGTGGGATCCCTTGTTCAGCTGCAGAAGTCCTTAACTGTCGATCAACTTGAATCGAGCAACTGTTCTGTCATACTTTGCTCGACGGGGCATGGTCGGCGGCGTGCTATAAGCCTCCTTGTGTTTCCATCGGTAGTTGTAAGCTGCAGTGTGTTGGCAGATCCCTCTCCCCATGAGTCGTGCACAATTGCCTGTTTGTCTCCAGGTTGAGACGATCGTTCTCAGGTTTTCTCCGCACCGCACGGCCCGTCAGGGTTTTTTTTCTTTTCTTTTTGCTGGCTCGGCCAGTCGACGCTCCCGTATTTCTCCACTACTGTGGCTGTTCCCTAGGGGGTGGTTGTGGATCGGGACAGAGTCTGACTTGGCAGAAAGTTCATGCTATCCGTGTTCGCGACTGTCGCAACGAGGAAAAAAAAAAGGGTTGACATGGCATAAATTCCCGATATTCAGATCGGCACGGTTAAACTATGACGACTATGCAGATTTGACTAACAAGTCAGACGCTATCCAAGGATGCACTTGCGCGGGAAGTTGCCGTCGGGAAGGTGCCGTCCAATCCATGGACTGATACCCATGAAAGCCGTTGAAGATCGTCAGGAGATGGGGACCAAGTACATGGAACCAGCCCCAAGACCACAACAGCGGAATATCACCGCCGCTGCCCAAAGTGGTCCGGATGCCCTAGGACCCGACACGACATAACCTCCCGTTCTGCGTGAGAGTGCCATCCTCCGTCCTCACCTCCCACCCATCGCTCCCCACCGCCGTCGGCGCCCAAAACACATCCCACGGGTCCAGCGACACCTTGATCCGCCGCAGACGGGCGTAGTTGTCCAGCCCGTAAAAGTTATCCTGCCAACCGGGCTCGAGCGAGTCCCCCTCGTTGATGTACGCGCCTCCACCCGGGGTCGCGGCCCTGATGGCGGCAGAGTAGCGCAGCACGCGCTCGTTGGCCGCCCGCCACGCCTCGGGCGCCAGGTCCGCCAGCGCCGTGTCGTCCTGCACCGAGGCGTGCATCGCCGCGGCGCGCCAGCCGGGACTGACCGAGTCAGCCGCGTCCCCGGCCAGCGGCCGCGCCGCCATCAGCAGCCCGTGGAACGTGTAGCCGCCATCCTCTACGCTGGCCCGCACCGCCGCCATGGCCGCCGCGAAGCCGTCGTCGCTGTCCCAAAGCGACCGCGGCCACAGCCTGGATGAGTACCGCGCGTTGCCCAGCGACGCCCCTGTGCCAGTGCGTCTGGTCGCGTACGGGCTCGACGCCGCCGGGAGGCGGTTCGCTATCTTCACCCCGGCGGCCTGTAGATCTGCGTACAGCGGGGCGAGGAGGTTGAACACCTCACGGGGCGATTTGTTGGGGAACGTGAGCCCCGTATCGAAGCTGAAGCTGCCGTTGCCGCGGTTGCGGATGTAGCCAAAGTCGACGCCGCCGGCGTCCCCGACCGCGATGCCGAAGCGGTAGTACGCCGAGACGCCGCGCCAAAACGCCTCCCTGTCCACGACGGGGCTGGGGCTGTTTCTGGGGTTGTAGCTGGGTCCCGTCAGCCACTGCAGCGAGACTCTGACCAGCGAAAGGGGTTCGTGTGCACGCACCACGGCAGAGGTGACGACGCCAAACGCCGGGCCGACGCCGCTGCCCCGCAGCGCCCAGAAAAGGTCAGCGTTGTGCGTCGCGTTGGCCGTGACGACGCGTCCGTCGGCCGTGACGACGTTGAGCGACAGGGGCTGATCGGCACCGAGACCCAACGTCGACGTGACTGTGCCATGGCCCCCGCCGAGCATCCAGCCGCCGACGGCGCCGACGGTCGGGAACCCCGGAGCCGCGAGGGAGATGCGGTGGTCAACCATGAGACCGGACAGCTCCCAGGACTCAAGGCCGGCCCCCAGATGGACCGCCTTACCGGTGTATGCCGGAGAGCTCGCCGTGTAGTTGGCGAGGTAAGATGACGACTTGAGGTGATGGGTCCAGATGCTGAGAGCGCCCGCGCCAGCAGAGCGGCCGCCAAAATCGTGTCCCGTGTTCTTGACGACAAGTCTTATGTTGCGGTTGCGGGCAAAATTGACGGCGGCCTGGACATGCGCGACTGTGCTGGCATTGACGACGTAGACGGGGAACCCGCCCTGGGTGCACGGTTTTCTGCTTGACGTGGAGATGGGGCAGGTGTCGCCTTCGAGGTACACTGTTAGCACCGTCAAGGGGTCGTCGAGCAGCATGCGCGTGCCAGACAGGCTGCGGACCAGCGTGTTGCATTTAGTTCTGTCGTAGGCCGGATGAGAAGGGGCGCAGACCGCACCGAGCGGCTGAGGTTTCAGGAGGCGGCCGTTGAGAGTCGTGTTGAGACGGGACCAGTCTGCATCTGAGGGCCAGGTAGGTTCTCCTGGATATGATTTGCATGATGGCTGCTGTGGGATTGGGCTTGCGGCATCACCAAAGGCAATAGACGGGAAAGACAAAGTTTCGGCTGGATCAAGCTGAATGTTCTCATATGGGAACGTGAGAGATGTGATGGTGGACAGTAGTGTAGCCCAAATGGCTATAGTAATGATTGGGGACATCTTGGTATATTTCATTACCTGCGTTCAACCACTGCCATGTTGAGCGTCATCTAGCGCACAACCTCCTATTCTTGTACTTTCTTCTCTTCATGGTTGGTGATGATGCTTTAAGCCAGAGGATTGAGTGCCTGCCGTGTTCTTCACCCGGCTAGTTCACTGTACTTTCTGCTGCGGGCTGATAGATAGCAACGATTCTGGCTTGTGCCACTGGAAATGCATGCAAACCGTAATTAATCTAGGTCTCGGGCGTCGCTTACTGTCTCTTGGTGAGATTGTGTTGAACCCCGCGCGGCGGCGATATCATTAAAGTAGCTCTGTCAAATGCTATTGGAGCGACAGACCACCGGCATCAGAATTCGGCGACGATGCTCACCCTCCGATATAAAATGGAGGCGCCCGCATATCGGCATGTAACTTGCGAGCGCTACGGTTGTTGAGTAATTTTCGTGAAGGCCACCCACGAGTCTTTCATTTGGCCATCTCCATGTTGCCAAAGGAAGGTAGGTGGGTGCCTTACCGACCTTATCTTAGGCCCCTGGTGTCATTTGTTCTATTGCACAGGGCGACATGTAAAGCAATTGTCGGCTTTGAAGGCATCTGATGATTCTGCAATTGCAGAAGAGTGGCCATACCGAATTGCCCACATCCATTGAAATATGCGTTTGTTTGCGACCATAACACCCAAAATAGTCTCGTATGTCAAAAGGTTCTGTCGGATATCGACATGGAGAATTTGTCTCTAAAATAAAAGCGTCGCAAAAGGACTGACGCGTTTATTCCAAGACAAGGCTAGTGAACACATGGTGTCTTGCCGCCCACATCTAGAGTCTCGACCGCGGCAAGATCCGTGATCCTTTTGGCCCCTGTTCCTTCTTCGGCCCTTCCGGAATATGCTGTATGAAGGACCCTTTTGACGATTACCTAAGTTAGCATCTACCTAATTCCGTGGGTAGACCATCGGAAGCGAGATAGATGGCTTGATGGGGCGTCGGGGCGTCATCGATAGTTCCAACGAACGAGCAGATTTGAACCGGGCTTTGTGGACAGATGACCCCGCTCTTCTGAGAAATCGGGTGGCTGGAGGGGCATAGCAAGACACAATTGACAGCTTCAGCTCCATGCAACCACTTTCTCTCTTTCCTTTTTTTTTTGCCTTTTTTTTTTTCTGGCACCTCGCTCACTTGCAATCAATCGCCTTGTGGGTTGACCCCTCGCCGGGTGGGTTCCGGTGACAGGGGTTCACACGCGTCGTGTTTCCAGGGGTCTTCCAAACACAGAAACGCGCCGCTAAAGGTCTTGCCCTCTGACTGGATGAGCTGAGACTGAGTGGGGTGGAAGAAACAATGCAAATCATGCAAAATTCAGGGGCGCGCAGTAAGGTCGGCACGTTGAAGGCAGGCAATCAATCAAGAAAGCCAAGTACTTCGTAAAGTGCTCAATGCGATAAACCTATAAAAACCATCGGCGAGAACTGAATCCACCTACATATAGTAAATTGCTGCGTAGTAGCAATCAACTGTGCAGGTTGCATTTGTGGAGGGGCTTCTTGATTTTTGCCCAGGACAATAAATTAGGGCACGGATCCTGTCAATCTTGTCGGGTGGCAGCAGTGGCGGTATTGGGCATCCAGGCAAAATTTTGTGACAAGAGTCAATCTGCATCGGATGCTCGCTCGCTTCTTGTGCATACCACCCAAGATTTGGAACCAGGGACGTGTTCAATAGTGAAAGCAGAAGCAAATAGAAATCCCACCCCAGAAATAACAAACTATCCCCAGCGACCACCTGCATACAATGGTCATTCCCGTTATATAATTGATATCTCGGCGTATTCTAATTAGCGTCCTTAGCTGCTCGTTTCTCCCTGGGAACTTGGCAGTTATTTATGGTTAATGTACTATGAGTTCCTACTCATAAGATTGATTTTATGGTAGTATTAGGAAATCTCCTGAATTGTGCATGCCCCGGATACCAAACTTCTCCCGACCCCGATTGGGATTGGACCTCCTGTCAGAGCCACTTCCACTGGCTGTTTTTAGCTTGGTTCGAGCTCAAACAAGCATCCACCCAGGAAAAAGTCTACCACGAGAGCCCAAAGGAACGGTACCTACATACCCGCACGGGTACCTAGCACTAGACCACATTAATGAGGACTCCAATTGAGACTTGCCGTCACATCGTGCTTGATCAACGTCCTAATTCTTCATCTTCATCGTTGTCATACCATCACCAGCCGACTGCGGCAATCTACGAAATAACACGGCTTAGCTTCTGAGACTACGGTAGCTTCCGTATATCGTATTCTATTTTTTTCCTCATTCTTATTCTTTCTACACGTCCTTTAACTTCTTCAAGTCTTCTCATACCTAAGACCCCTCTTTTGCGACGTTTCTTCCAATCGATTGATCCTGGCAACAACCAGAGCGACTGTGACATTCCTTCCTGGTTATCGGCAGTCAACAAACAACATTCCTTGGCACCGGATGACCTACAACTGATTGTGGTTCATAATCCAATGACCGGCAATCATTTCTCGATCAATTGACTTGAAAACTCAGGATTGTGGTACATGAGTAACTTCAAAACGACATACAACAAAGTACCACGAGCTTTGGCCCTACTCCTCTCCCGCTTCACTTTTTTCTGTTCCCTTTGATCGTCGCGCTGCCAACCCAACCAAGGTAGTCTGGACCTAACCTTTTAGGCACCTCCTCCTCCAAAGGTGCCAATCACGCGCCACCTGCATCTACCCATGTCAGATGCATGCACGCAAAGCCAACGACACATAGCACACACAGCACATTAGTAGCTTTGCATTAAGGACGTGCGAGCAAACGAAAAATCACCTTGTGCCCAACGACCGGCACTCATCCGCCCGTTGCCCCCCCGAACCACGCTTTTCGCCCAGGTACCGAAAGTCGGCAAGGATTCCAGACGACATCTCATTCTTGGGATTTCTCCTGCCGAGCAGCTGAATCCAATTGATATCTGATTATTGACATTTTTGCTTTCTTTCTTTTCCCCCTTCATTCGTCCATCACTTTGTCGACAAGTCGATTAGGAAAGATCACAACCAACCTACCACCTACGTACGAAGTACGTGTCGACTTGTCCAAGCCAACAAGCAAGCGCCACAGCGTCCCTAGCGTTGACTAGTCCAAAACAAAAGTCGATACATATTTCTTCTGCAGTTCTCAAAGCTCTGTTCTGAATGGCCGACTGAGACATTCCTTCCCGGGCGCCCGCGTCTTCCCTGCGGTAAAAGAAGAAGCAAATCTTAGATCTGCAGCAGACGTCAGTTTCGTATGGTGGACCCGTCAGAAACGGTACCTATACTTAACTGTTGGGCCTGTGTGCCGTTTGCTGCCATTGTCACGTCTCACAATGACGGACTCACCGCACGTCGGGCAGTCCTACCCGCGAGATCGGTCGTCACGTCACTCCCTCCCATTCGGCTCCTCAAATCCTACCGTCGCCCAGCTGCACCATGCTTCTTCCCGATCTAGCAACAGCACGTCAAACAGTCGTTTCGCATCTCACAGCAACAACAGCTCGTCCAGCAACCTCCAGACTCCGCACTCGCCCCAAAAGACTCAAAACTACCCCAGATTAAAACATTCGAGCCGCGCCTCTCTGGGCAGCGACCGACCTGCATCTTCTCGTATGTCGAGAACCCCGAACCCCGACGACCTGAGACAAAACACGCCAGCCATATCCAGCTACTTGCAGGAGAGGTTGCGACAAGAGAGGAGGTCAGAAACCCTGCGGTCGGGTTCCAGTCGCGCCGGTAGCAACGACACGATGAGCACCTCTGACAGGCACATGCAAGCCATTCAGAGCTCTCCAGTTCGTGCTTCTACCTCCGATGGACCCCGACCGCGCTCGAGCAGCGGCCATGATGCGGCGAGAAGGAAGGCGGTGGGCCTCCGGGCTTCGGAGCTGGTCAGTCATGCCTTGCCAAAAGAGTCTTGTGTCAAATGGTCTTGTCGCTAACTATGAAGCTCAATTGATCTGCAGAAGCTCGAGAGTGTACTAAATGAAAACTTTGATCTGAAGTTCGAATTGTCTAAACGTCGCGAATTGATGCCGAAACTCGAGGCTGAAGTGGCCGATCTAAAATCCACAGTTGACAAGTTGCAGTCCACCGTTGGCGAACTGAAATCTCAGAAGAAAGAGGTGGAGGAGGTTAACGACAAGCTCGTTCAAGAGTTGGAGAAGCGAGACGATGCCATCCGCGATGCTGTGGCTATGATTGTTAGCCTTGAGGCGACGGTCGAGAAGCTTCAGAAGGAACGCGATATCATCAGATCCCTGAGCGCCGAAACGTACGACCAACTTCCCGAGCCCGAAGACACAGACGAAGGCGCACTCACCAGGATGCCGAGTTTTATAAATGATCCCAGCGAGAAGACGGAAAACCTGCGGAAAGCATATCTTGCACCACGTGCCAGCACCCTGAGCTTTAAGCGTGCTTCGGATTCTGCCATAAACGACGATGACGTGCAGGATCATAAGTTGATGTCCACACCCAGTCTGAGTGTTCTTAGCGAAAGCTCTTTTATCAGTGTTTATGGACAAAAGCCGTTCTTGAACAGCTCGTCCTCACCCCCAGAGAGGTCCACGGAATATGAGACAACAAGGAATCCTCTCGCCCAAGATCCACGGGCCGTTACGCCCACTAGAAATCGTCGATCCAGCTCCGGCTCTGCTTCGCGGGGTCCATCTGGTGCATTCTCGATTGGCGAGGTCTCTGATCACTCCCCGCTATCAAACCTTCAAAGGAGATTACAATATCATGACTCGTCGATGTTAAGCGATCTGTCGGCCGCTAACGGCGGTACCCCGGCGAATCAAAGGAACGAGTACAGCAGCCAGCAATTACCAGCAATGACTTTAGAGCAACAGCAACAGGCCCGTCAGCGCATGAAGCAAGAGAAAAGAGAGGCATTGCGAAGGGTCATGACAGATGGTCCCAGAGATTTGGGTGCCGCATTGCCACCCACTCCAGATACCATCTCGACTTCGACTTTGCGACGATTCAAGAACTCGAATGATACCCTCTCCCAACCCGCTACGTCGATCCAACAACATGACATTGGCCCCAGTGATCGTAACTACCCGGGCGCAACAGAGAGCATAAACTCTAGGTCAAGCAGCCAGGCTACAATGGCAGAAGCAGCGAGCCAGGCCGCTTCAATGTCTGCCTTCAACGGGAGGAAGGGTTTGGGGAATTCGCAAAAGAGCCTATATACGGAATCCCAGTCGGCTATCCCACCGCGTCCCCGCTCCGCAGGTGAGACAACGACGTCAAATGATAGGAGGGACGAGAACGGGTGGGTGTCGGACAGCTCCGAGGACGACAATCTCAACGATGGCGCGACAGTCTCGACGTATGACTACTGGATGCGCGAAGGTCTGAAGCCAAACCGCACTTTCCCTCACAATGCTGCCGTCAACATGGACAATGGCGCTGATGTGGGTGGCCGCGTGTCACCCGACCTTTTCGCCTTCCCTCGTGCAGCAAACGGTTCTGGTGGCTGGGCTAGCGAAGCCATGTTTGGCAACCTGGGTGGATCGGGCTTCCTCGGCACGGGCATGACGTCTCCTCCAACATCGCACGCACTTGATGCCATAGGCGCATCGTTGCCTTCCCCTCAGGCCGGCTTTTTTGGTTCTGGTCTCGCATCTCCTGGGCCCTCGGCCTCTACCACGGTCCCGCCGCCCCCTCGGCGGTCGAGTCTTCATGCCCGAACCGGATCTAGCCCTGCCTTGACTCGCCCTCCGTCTCGCCAGGCCCCTGCCAACGGAAAGCTTCGCAAATCGCCGGTGCGCAGCAACATGTCTCGAAGCAACAGTGTGGATTATGGCGTCCAGGCGCCTCCAACCCCGACTCTCACATCGCCTCCGACTGGCAACACCCCGGACCCCAGCAAACGCCACTATCCACCGATTTCTGGCTCTCAGCAACAGCACGTACGACGCCTGAGCGGTTTGAATTTGTTCCGTCGCAGCACTGGGGCCGTCGACAAGGAGAGAGAAACCGGTATAGCCAGTGCGCCCCCATCCGAGGTTTCCCTGCGTAACGCTTATCCCCCGTCAATGTCGCCCAATTCTGTGGCCGTGGCTGCGAACGAACACGTAAACATTGGAGTACCGTCATGGGGACGTCGCTCGGATCTTGCGGATGAGGGTCATTCGAGCGCAACGCCACCGCCGATCATGCGAAACCCAAACCAGCGTGGCGGTGGCTCGGCATCGACCAGGAGGGGTTCTCTGACGCCTGGGCTTGAGGATATGATGGATGAGTATGGCAGCAGTGGTGCGCCCTTGTCGCCGCAGGTGGCCGGCCCCCCTCAATCACCGGCAGTGATGTCTCCGCCTGCGAACACCGAGTCGCCAAGTACTGGTGGACGGAAGCGGGGCTGGTTGGGTGGCTTGGGGAGAGTGGGGAGTCTGCGCAACCGGGCTGGCTAGGGGCTAAGTGCTGGGCGTATACAGCACGACAACAAGCGCAGGAGATTGGGGAACGCGGTGTCAGACTGGAGGCTGAGAAAGTTTCCATGACATCTGGTTTCCACGGGATAAAATGTCGGGCAAGGTGGCTCAATAAGTCAAACCGGAGATTAATTGATGCCAGACTGCCATCGTCAGGCGTTGTAAGTCGGTTTGCTGGCTAGATTTGTTTGGAGTGTTTGTGGTTAAGCGTTGTTTGGATTGAAGCAGGCAAGATTTTTTTCAGGCATTTGCCTAGTTTTTCTACTTATTTCTCCTGTGTCAAACTTTTTATTTCTGGGTTTATTGGGTTTATTTGGAAAGCGGTGCTGCAGGGAATTTTCGCAGGAGTCTGGTTGGTTTTTTCTTTTTTCTTTTTTTTTCTTTTCTTTTTTTTTGCAAAGATGGGGACAACAAGACATAAAAACTCACGTTTTATTTAGCCGCCACGCGCTGGACAGGCAGCATGTTTTGTATGGAATTTTGTCTAGGTCTATTTGACCGGGTAAAAGCAAAAAAGAATGGCGCGGGATTCGGCAGACACTTTAGGCTAACTGAAGCTAGATCAATCTCAAGCGTTCAGTGGAAGAAGCCTACATTGGCTGTGAGTTTTATCCAATTGCATTCTTTCTTTTTTCTGCAAACGTTTTACACAGAAAAATATACGGCCAAGATGCTAGGTCAAAGAGATCATGCGTATACTAGTCTCTATTATGATCTGGGGAGAGATATATCCTTCCAGATGTGTATTATTTTGACAGTCTTGTACAG
>JAVHJQ010007018.1:0-10737 GCA_031306095.1 Pyricularia sp. CD86 | reverse complement strand
CAACAAGCCTGCTGTGTAAGCAACCCTCTGGGTTGCACAAGATAATGGCGTTGAACACGTCAAGCTAACACTAGCAATCGACCGGTCCGGAATTTCGATTTAAAGTCCGGTTCCGGGCAAAATAGCACATAATATGACAGCATCCGGTAGATAAGCGCCTCAAAGACCCTGTAGGCTAACGGTGCAGCCAAGCAGGCAATCAGTACCCAGTTGCGGGGTTGTTAATTTGATCACTGCAGGTTTCCCCACGCCGGTTGCATTTGCGTGGCGTATACGCAAGTGTTATTCACATGGCCGACATATACTGTCAGCTTTCTTGAGACGGGTTTCACCATTTTCACTGGGTCCTTTGTTCAGGTAGGGATAGTGCTGACGTGCTGCAGAACTGCCACCACGCCAGGACCACATCAACGAAGAAGACAATAGAATGAAAACGAACCCCAAAGATAAACAAAGCAACTCACGCCCAGGACTATAATCTTGTCCATTTCAGTCATAGTTCGACGATGATAGGTATAAGTCTGGGCTCACCAACAAGGATGAGCCGCTTCATCAAACACAAAACCTAAGAACACGACTGAGGCGGGAAAAGGTCACGGGCTGATATCCCAAACGTAACTTTGCCTACTGATGAAGCGAGAAAGACTAGGTGGAGAATATACTGCATTTTGTTGGAGCATCTACCGAGCATTGATCTTATGTCTTTTTTTTTTCTTTTCTTTTCTTTGATTTTTTTTTTTTTTCGTTGTCGGGTGGGTACCTGGGTGTCTACCGATACATATACAGTCACTCAATTGTCGCTTGGTAGCACCAAAAAATACAGGTGTGGTCTTGTCCTGATGGGGGATGCCTGAGTAGGTAGATCTACGACCACCCCCTAAGATGCAGGCGCAGCACCTCTCCCAGGCTGCAGCCATCCGTTGAGCGTCCCTTGCGCCTTGGCAGTGGCCGGTCCTGGTGAGGCTGTAGATGTTCCTGAGTGGGTCTTTGTGGAAGCTTCCTTTTTCTTTTCTTTGCGAAGCCTCAAAAATTCTCTGACCGTGGCACGATCTATGCAATCCTCGGATTCCCACGACGGGTTCTGGTCGGGCGGCCAGTCACCCTTCCACCGGACTTTGAAAAAGCGAGTCTTCTTGCCATTGTGTTCCTCCACTTTGATGCCTTCAAGCCGCAAAACCTCCCACTCATCAGGAGTGTCTACAGCCATTGGATCGTCGGTGGGTGCTTCAGCTTTCTGCACCTTTGGTAGAGGCGGGGGCCCCGAAGTGGGAGTCGCATCTGTCGGTATCGATCTGACGTAGGACGGTAATGGGATGGGGATGGTGGATTCGCGTTTAGTTTTGGCCAAAGTCCCCCGTTGCACAGATACATCTCTGGGCGAGCCGCTAGACCGGGGGGAGACGGAACTTTCATGTACGGAGATCAGTGACGGCTGCTTCGTGAAAGCTGGACGTGCCACGATAGTTGATTCGGACAGAGACGGCGCCGGTGTGCTTTCTCTACTTTCTGGAATACGTGCCGATGAACGATCCGGGACCCGCTGCCTCGTGCCTCTGGTGGGCCTAACGCCTGACCTTGGCCTGCTGGGCCCTGCCTGTGTGACAGCGGCCTGAGGTGTGTCAAGCGGCTTGACCTTGGGAGGGCGGCCTGCTCCACGACCTCTGCGAGACGTCGGCTGTGTTCGTGCAGAAGGTCGGCTGGGTATCGCGATTGTGAAGTCTGTATCTAGACGATCGGCCTTGTTGTTCCTTTCTGCTTGTTGTAGGAGCACGCGCTGGAGCATTTCGTCTTCATCCTCATCTTCGTCATCCTCTTCGGCTTCCTCGTCATCGTCTTCACCTAGTACCATGATACTGTTCTGGCTGCGTATGCGGTCTTCCATTTCGTTTTGCAGGTCCTGCAGGTTATCGGCAGACAGGTTGAGACGACTTTTCTGCGGCGTGGAAAGTGACGGGACACGGCGACCATCATTGTCATCTGCGGTGGTCTTCTTTTTCGGCGGTCGACCCGGCCGACCTCGTTTCCTGGGCGCGCCCGCCTTTTGCGATTCTTGTTGCTGCTGTTGCTGTGTGAGCAACGCATCGATCTCTTTTTGCGCCTCCTGCTCTTCGGCCGCCTCCCGCGCTAGCAGGTCTTGGTATTCAAACTCTTCCACTTGTCGCGGTGATACGTATGTATAAGCGCGCATGCATTCCACCCCGACGCGGGCCTCTCGCAGTTCCGGATCTCTCCAGCCTATGATGTAAAAAGGTCGTTTTCGTACATTGTCCGGAAGTTTTCGGCCGCTGGGATGGATAATCTTCTGGACAATGTAAGCGGTATTGTCGCTATGTTCGGGCAGGAGCTGAATCTTGCTGGGAGGAGGGTGTGTGCCCCTGTAATAGGTGGGGTGCAAAGGAATATCGATTGTAAATGATAACGGCGTGGCGTTCTCGCGTCGCTGTCGCTTCGCCGGGCGGGAGAAGTCGTCCATAACTCTATTTGCGGCTGTGAGAGCGAGCGCAAGTTTCGAGGATGCGGTTCGCGTTCCTGATTTTCGTCTGCCGGATGGGGAAAGTTGAAGCAAGCATGGGTCGAAACATGGGTTGCTAGTCTATGTAAGAAACGCGCTCAGCCGAGACTGAGAATCTCGCGCGCACATCTGGCAGAGGTTCTGTTTGTTGGGTAAATGCATTAGAACTGAGATCCGAATGCGAACCGATTTTCACTTGAAAGTGATTCTAACCCAGGGAGAATCCCGCAGCTTGTTGTGCTGCTGTGTGTGGTACAGAGTAAACGCGGCGATTGCGCAAAGACAAGCAAGGGTCTGGCTCAAGTCGCGCTAAGTAAACTAACGTGACGTGTGCTCAACCTTCCCAAAATGGCCGACTACCACGGAACAGTCTTCACGTGATGGCATCAGGATGAAATTCCAAGATTAAGTTCGAGCATTCGCTTGGGAGATAATGTCTAAGTATTCTATTTATATCTCGTATCTTTTAATCCGATTTGGAGGAAAATGGCAATATTTATTTCTGCACCTTTCAAACAGCAAATTGAAGCACCACAAACCCATCCTACTGTCACTTTCTTGAAAAAAAAACCCCCTTCTTCTCAAACACAGTTCTACCTACCCTGCACGATGCCTCCCACCACCGTCGACGAATTAATTCGGCCATTCCTCTCAGAGCCATGGTGCATGCAACTGATTCGGCATCCGACTTACACCATACAGACTCCAATGTCTCGAGTCGGTGAATTCACGGTCAACCATGAGTTCTTTGCCCGCACAATCAATGCGGCCGACTGTATCCCGGGTTTCATCGGTCTGAACAAGAAGACAACGAGACCGGACGGTCTTGTGGATGAAAGGATTTCCCTCTTCGCCATTGACCATGGAATCGACGGCTACCGCGGGGTGGTGCACGGTGGCATGGTAGCCGCAATGATCGACGAGGCTGTCGCAGGCGTTGTGGAAGCTAATTTGGGTGAGGGCAGACCGTGGGGGACCCAGCAGCTCATGACCAAGTTTCTCAATGTTACCTTTATCCGGCCAGTGACCACGCCTGGGTTTGTGCAGTGTCACGTCAAAATTGACAAACACGAAGGCAGAAAGGTCTTTTTCACTGCTACTCTTCAGGACGGCAAGGGTAAGGATTTGGCAACGGGCGAAGCTTTGTTCGTCAGGGTGCAAGAGAAATTATAGCGCCTGCTGCGCCTTGGGTAGGACTAGGGATGGTGAAGTTGCGCTTCCTTTTGTACTAGGTATTTTTTTATATAGACGTATATACTCGTGGTTTCACCATCATCGCTCGTAATGAATAGATTAAAGTCACGTAGACTTTTATATATATACATATATACATCTACTTCCCTTGTTTCTTTGCTCAGACACCCGATGATCTTCCATCCCCATGTGGGCGGGCCGAGGCTCGGACAATCTGGACGTACTTCGTAGCTGGGCAGAAACAAGACCCTTGCAACCTTGCTCATACCCCCATGTCCATAGCACGCGCCCAATATCCACTGGCACCAATCGGCACTTACGAAGTTAGCTTATCGATTGCCAGAAACGTTGGCCCAAGCGCTACCTTGGCCAAGCTAGCGACAGCTTTGATGGAAATTTGGAGAGCCTCAAGCTGCAGAGCTTCGAGAAGACGAACGACACCAACAACGTCACTGGCGCATCCCAATTGCATCCAATTTTTTTTCTTCTCCCCAAGTGACAGCACAACATCCATTGTCACCAACGCCGCAACTAAAGAAGGAATTGCATCTTTTGCAAGCATCCTATTTCTCTAGCTTTCCCGACCACAACCAATTCCCTCAAAATGCTCGTCTCAAGGACGACAGCCATGCTCCGTGCTTTGCCACGCGCGACAACTCTACAGCAGCCCGCCCTCCGCGGAATGGCAACGACGTGCCTACTTGCAGCCAAGCCCACAGCGACACCGACGATGGCGATCCGCTGCCAGCCCAAGATTTTACAGTCCCTCGCATCAACCCGCTCACCGATTTTGGGTAGCCGATCAGCCTCAACCACCACCTCAAGCTCCTCCTCTTCACAAGCAGCAGCAACCGACATCCCCGAGAAGCCCCTAGACTGGAACACCTTCTTCCGCCTGCGCACCCTGCGCCGGCGCTGGCAGCTTGCCTTTAGCGGCCTCATGTGCGCAGGCAGCGCCGGAGGCGGCGCCATCTTCCTAGGCTCCGGGTCCCTCGACTCGCTCGTCTCTCAGCTGCCCCTTGACCCGTTCTTCACCCTCGGCCTGATGACCTTTGGCTTTGCCGCCCTGGGCTGGCTCGTCGGCCCCATCTTGGGGAGTGCCGCCTTCAACGTGCTGCACAGGAGTACCAAGAGGCAGATGACGCTGGTATGCATCTGAATCCTGGCGATAACCCTAGCGGTTTTGTTGATTTGAAATCGTTGGGCTCTCTCGATGAACATGAATATCCCACTAACTAAGTTTTTTTTCCGCTATTATAGAAGGAGAACCAGTTCTTTGCGCGCATTAAGAAGAATAGAGCTGAGCCGTATGGATCGGCCAGCAACCCAGGTATGCAACCTTGATACATTGGATTTGACACTCGACTGGCCTTACTTGACCAGACTCACTAACACTCAGAGCAGTGCCCGATTTCTACGGTGAGAAGATCCAGAGCGTCGCCGGCTACAGGCAATGGCTCAAGGACCAGCGTGCTTTCAACAAGAAGCGAGTAACGTTCATCTAAGGGGCTGAGGGGTTCCTCTGCCAAAAAGCTTTTTTCATCTTTTACTACCAAAAAAGACACATCAAAATGAGCTTTGATATGGAGTATTTGAGTCTGTTTCGCATATTTTATTGTTTCTCATATGTTCTCATGATCTTCCCCTTGGAGGTTTGTTTGGAGGGGGAACATCGGCGGGAAGGAAATCTCTGTTCTCGCCACGGCAGAGGCGGAACAAGTTATTGTACTAACACTGCAAACCCACAGTTTGGGGTATCTATTTTCCCTTTCTCGCAGCTCATCCCAAAGGGGTCTACATAGGTAAATAGCAAGCTTCTCATTAAGACCTCGACTTTTACATGAACGGCAGGGTACTGTCGACCTCTCTTTTCCAAGCCAGCATGCCGCCCTTGACGTCACCAACAAAACGTTTTCCTTGTTTGTCAAGCCCAAACTCTTTTAGTTTCCGGGCCACAGTCTGCGAATCATTCCCAACCCGGCAGACCACGTACACCGGCGAGTCGCCGTCGGTAACAATGTCGGGCAACCAGTCCAGCTTTGTGTTTTCTTCGGCACTGTTACGGACCTCGGGGGTCTGTGTTTTCAAAAACGGTATGTTGATTGCCCCGGGGATATTTGCAATTTCAAAGTGCTCTCGCTCCCGCACGTCCAATACCACGGGCTTCCCATGCTCCTCATCCTGCTGTTGCTGCAACAAAACGTTCAGTTGCTCGGCCGACACGCGTTCTTCCGGCTTCAACAGTGCCACGGGTTGTCTCGGCCCACCACAAAATTGTACGTAGTCCAGTCCCCCTTCCCGCAGCGTCGCCAACGATAGTGTCGACTTCTCCCCGCAAGCAAAACAATCCTTGCGCCGACCACGCATCCTAACGCTTCTGAACCCGGCCGGACTACCATCAGGGGGTGCCGAGAAGAGCAGCAACGAGGGGGCAATGACGGTTTGCTGCTGCTGCTGCTGCTGTTCCGGCGACGGAAGGAGGTGTCGACCAGCTGCAAGCAGTCTGATGCCCTCGAGGGCCTGCAGCACGCCCATGACACCGACGACCGGGCCTAGGATCCCGCCCTCCCCACAGCTGGTGACGGCGTCGGGCGGCGGCGGCCTTGGGAACACGCAGCGGTAGCAGGGCCCGCCCGACGAATCGGCCTGCGGCGCGGCGGGGGTGTTGAGCACGATGAGCTGGCCGTCGGTGCGCAGCGCTGAAGCCGAGACCAGTGGCTTGCGGAGGAGCACGCAGACGTCCGAGATGAGATAGCGCGAGGTGGGGTGATCGGTGCAGTCGAGGACCAGGTCGTAGCCCGAAACTATGGACTCGGCGTTCTGCGGAGTCAGGTGGCCTCGGTGCGCATTGTACTTGACCAGCGGGTTCAGTTCTCTCAGGTAGCTGATGGCGCTGTCGACCTTTAGCGTGCCTACTCTGGAAGTGCCGTGGGCGACCTGTCGGTGGAGGTTGGAGGCCTCAACAGTGTCTCCATCCACGACGCCTATGGTGCCCACGCCTGCGCCTGCGAGGTATGCCGAGGCGGGACACCCCAGACCACCGGCACCAACGATGAGGACCGAAGCTGCTTTCAATTTGAGCTGGCCTGAATTTTTTGCGGGTTAGGTGTATTATTCTTAACTGAAAAAAAAAAGATCGTGAACAGGCAAGTAAAAGTTGATATCTAAAACCCACCTTGTATGCCAACAGATGGCAGTATCAACTGCCTTCCATAACGTTCATACTCTGCCTTGGCCAGGGGCCATTTCCAGGTACTGCTACTACTTCCCCTGTCCGTCTCAGTACTGTCGCTATAAGGCGGGGTCTTGGCAGCTTCTGATGCAGCCAACTGCTCCTTGAGTGACTGAAGCGTCGCCTCGCACTCGGCAATTTGAGCTCGGAGCTCTTCCGCCCCCTTGTGGGCTTCTTCCATTTTCTCTGTTATTTTCTTCAACAGAGGAGAAGGGTTTAGTCACACATGACCATCACGAGCGCATCGTCTTGTTCTTCAAGAATTCATCGTCACCAGGCTCCACTCATAAGGTCTAAGCGGGGCGGCGTCTTCAGGGATGAGCCCTCGCACTGTAGGGTCTCTGAGCGGAAGTGGCTTTTGACCGCCCGCGGAGACTCGACATCCCTGCAACCGGCCGAATCACCTTCCCCGCCAAAATTATTCAATCCAATTCACGCTTGCGAGCTTGGTTTTGGTTATCACGTAAGTTAGTTTACTCTGAGTCGTCTTACAGCAAAGTCAAAGTGATCGTCCTTAAATCAAAATAGCAAACATGGTAAGCTCACTGCTACTCCGATTATGTTCATTGGACTCTACTGACCGCGGCAATTCCGCCTCCCTGAAGGCCCCGATCGCCCCCAAGAAACGCACCTCGATGCGCGCCAAGGCCGCCCGCGCAGCAACATCATCCTCATCCTCATCCTCGGCGGCTCCGAAGCGCACGGAAACAAACAACACATCCTCCCTCCTCGCCGACACAAAACGCGACCGCCGCCAGATCAAGCGCTCGTCCTTCCTCTCACAGATCGCCACCAAGAGCTCGTCGGGAAAGATCACAAAACGGCGCAGGCCATCCAAGAAGCTCGCGGCGAACCTCGAGTCTCTTGCAGATGCGCTCCCGGACCTGGACGAGCTGGAAGAGAAACCCGAGCCGGGCAAGGTGCGGCTCAAGAGCATCAGGAGCAGACCGGGCGCCCTCAAGCGCAAGGAGAAGCTGGTGAGGGCCGAGACCAAGAACATTGGGCTCAGCATGGCATATCTGAACAAGCTGAAAGCGGATGGCGGTGGCGCTCCGGGTGCGGAAGATCAAGATCAGGCTATGGGTGGCGCGAGAGAGCAGGACGAGAAGAAGGGAACTGGGTCGGAAAAGGTTGCCCCGGCGGCGCCGTCATCGACTGCGAGCAGGTGGGCGGCATTGAGGGCGCACATCTCAGGGACTATGGAGCAGAATCCTGCGTTTCTTGAGAATAAGTGACTTTTATCATTCGTCCTCACAAGCCATCCTCTACCGGGTCAGGAAATTACAGTACAATAGATGATACCCTATAGAAGCCAAATCACCAAAAATAGCCAGTTGCTTATCTTGCAAGCCAGTATGCGCTCGGCATAATATTTTCGGATTGCCGTGCTTGTCGGCAAGCCCAGCGTGGTGCCTTGCAATTCGTCTCGTGGCAGTGAAGTTGAACACCTATCTACGGTGTGACATTGTACCGAGGCACACAGGTCCACTGTCACCTGGTGCCTTATACGTTCACTAAAACCTGCACAGCCTTGAGCGAATTTACAGGTCAACTTTTGTGAAACCTACCTAGCCAATGCCCTGGTTCGAAAACAGCCCCTGTTAGTACGCCTAGACGACATGGACAGAATTCCATCTCATACACGCCAGTTACTACGGGCTCATTATAGGATTCTCAGTCATGGTGACGTGATATTATCGTGCGGCATAACTATCGGCAAACTCAAGCTAACGAAGCAAGATAAAGGTAGCACCAAAGTTTCAACGGAAGAGGACTGCCTGACATGAATATTCATAAACAATAAAACATCCGCAACGTATATGGCCTATCCAAGATGGGCAAGATGTGCGAAAGAAAATCAAAGGTTGTCAGGATGAAAATTACAAAAGTTCTCCGGTTATACCCCAACGCCATTGCCTCAACGCCGGACCCATAACACCAACCGCAAGGACGCCATGCTTCTACATCAAGCCACCACGGCTTTGGAAGCACCGAGGTGGATGCTGACAGTTCGCAAACACAAAAATCATATAGAAATCCCCAACGTTTGCCTCAGACCTTGGTTTGCCACTCGCATGTCGTCTACTAGTCGATGTACGGCGGTGAATTACCGGAGCGAAACGACATGGGCAGGGCACCCGTGCTACGTCTGCGTTCGCCCTCCTTACGTAGCTGTTCGATTATCTTGATCATCTCCTTCCTGCCCCCGTGCGCGTCGATCTGCTTTCCGGAAAGGCCCATGGCAACCTTCTCTCTGGCGTTGGCGTTGAGAAGCTTCTTTACCAGAAGGTGGCGCATCAAGATGCAGACAAAGACGCCGCAGTCACTAGAGTTGGCCTGCTGAGGCATGTCGATGATGCGATAGAAGCGCAGGGGCTGTCTAAGGTGCCGAGAGAGCCTATCTACGGCGGCACGTGCGTGGGCGTCGTTGTGGTCGTTCAGCGAGTCGTAGTGAAAGGCAACACCGTCCAGTTTGGAAACTAGGAGCAGTGACCAATGGCTGCCCGTGTCGGCGCGACGACCAGCATTTATCGAGTCACTGATGGGCAGGAAGATGTGCGTTTCGTGACGAAAATCAGGAAGAGCATCCGCTATGTCCTTAAGACGCTGCGCCTGCACCATCAATGCCACCAGTACCGGTCTCATCAAGGCAACACGAGCCTGAGGATACTTTGGAAGTATCTCATGTTCGATGTACCTGTGTCCCGATGTGTCAGTAGAAGCAGTGACCGCAATGCTGTCAATGATACGTACTCTTCCCAGAAGGCGATATTCTATATTTTAAAGGTCAGTCAAAAGACAGAATCTCTGCTGCATGGGTAGAAAGAAGCACGCACCGTATCTGTTAACCAATCATCCTTGAGTGCCCTGACGTCCGAGTTCAGGAGGTTGACGCCGTGGTCTTGAATTCGGGAATTATCAGCTGCCGAGCGGACGGATCATCGTACATCACCAGCTCCGGTGGAATATAAACTAAAATACTCACAGGTCAAGTACCCGTTATGTGGACTGAGCTGTGCAAAAATGTCAGGGCTGGATCTTCTGCTGGACCTGGCGGACCTTTTGTGGTATTGCTTTTCCACTCTTTTCTTATTATAGCCCAACCCGGAGCCACCCCCGAAGCGGCTATTGAATAATCCCTTTCGAATTTTGTGGGACGGTCGTCGATCGAACGACATCTTTTGCATTGCCACGGGGCCAACTGAAAGGCTTCCTTTGAGCGCTTCCCTTGCCGCAGGCTTGGACTGCTTCAGGGGCGACCGGACATCCGGTGCGTTCCTCCTCCTGCTCCTCCCTGTGCTGCAAGCTTTGGAATTGGAGTCGGAGGGGCTGCTTACAGTTTCGCCCAAGCGGCGGGGAAGATTGAGGCGGGAAGTACTCCAAGAGGGCATCCTTTCGGGCGAGCGTCGCGCAGTGGTGGGTGAGGGCGCGAATCGGGTTGGACGTGGAGGGTGGTCTGGGCTTCGACGTGCACTGGAGGGGTCGTGGCAGGGGGCAATCGATTAGGCCTTGGCTGCGTACGATCGGAAAGGGACCAGACTCCGGTCTCAGGCTGCCCTGGAGCTGGCAGATATCGTCGATATAATGCGCGCCGTCGTTCGTTGGGGTTGTAGATTGAATTGAGCCCTATGTAGACGATTTCCGGGCGGCTAAAGCCTCTCACTTGCCGCGTCAGCGTCGCGCAATAGACGACTAAATAAGCGACAGTAAATCAACCTTAATCTGTATACTCCTACAAACGCAAAACAAAGACTCGGCTATATGTTGCGCAGTGAGAAAAATGTGTAGGGTCTGTCTC
>JAVHJQ010006964.1:4926-18321 GCA_031306095.1 Pyricularia sp. CD86 | reverse complement strand
TTCAAAAGCCTCTCCCCGCAGCCCCACAGTAGGCCGTTAAACCAAGGGTAGGGAGGTATCTGATGTTGACTTTGAAGCATTTTTCAAGAGAAAAAAGCAAACATATATTTGACAAAAAATTTCTCTTCTAGAAAAAAGTACAGGAGGCCAGTATGCAGTGGCCCATAGCCGTGCCCCTGACCTCGCTTCTTGACGAGTCGGGGAACCAACCAGATATTCTCCGAATGCACTTGACCGGTGAGGCTACGGCAGCATTCGGCTGATTAGGATAGGTTCTGGAAGCCCGTCGCCCTTCCCGATCCTTTGCTTCCCTTTGGCTTTCGGCCTTATCGACTTCTTACGCCAAGTATGCGCGGGATAGGGTGATTTTCAATGCGAGGCATGCGCGTGCGTATGTTGCGTGTAAAAGTGGCATTTGCATCAAATCTCTCACTCCAGCAAGGGAAAAAAGAGAAAAGAAACCGGAAGCTTATAGATAGACTAAGGCTAGATGGGTTCGAGCTCCACTCGCCCCTAGCGGTGCTGTCAAATGTGCCATGTGAAGGTCCGCTAGGGATGACATCCTTAGCCCCTGACGACATTCGAGGGGGAGCATTTCTTGTCACGCAAGCCGGCATCCATTCCTCCCTTTAGTACGTAAACTACAGGCCCCAAGCTTTCCTAGCTGCCGTGGAGCTCTACTCTCCGGGCGGCTTTTTTTTACTAGTTTCGAGATGAAGCTCTGAGCAGTTTAGAGCTCCCGTTCGCCACGTGAGTAGTGTTTTTAAGGTTTATGTTCATACAGATACGCCAGACATCGAGATGCAACTAGCAATGTGCTGACGGGCAGGACTTCCTAAAGAGACCATAGCCTCCTCAGACTGCAACCACAAGCAGTTAGTAGGAGGAGACGAACCTCGAGAGCTTGAAAAATAGGACCTTCATCATTCTTTGGTGGGTATGTGGGGGTAAAACAGTATACCGGGGCTTGTGGCCATTATCTCTTGTTGCTGATAGAACCGAATGAAAAGATCAGGTCATTATTAGTCCTTGCATCCCGGATCCGTCACTGCACTAGAAAGATCTAGTCCAAAGAGCAAAGTAGGCGCTTTTACTGTCATATGCACGTAAGTCAAGGGCAGCTGCCGGGCGGTGGGTTTCCGTCTTTGTGAAGCAATGCTCCCGCGTCGCGTGGCAAAGAAATAAGTAGAAGAAAAAAGGGGGAAAAAAGGAAAAAGAGAGAACCCTACTACCTAACCGAACCAACCAAGGAATTTCAGAGTAAGGCATGATGGCTACATGATCGAAGGACTATGTGTCAACGTGCTGCAGCTACTAAACGAGCAGCTGAAAACACAACAAGGCGAAAACAAATTGTGCTGGGATGTTGATAGAGGTTGTTGTTTTATTTTTGGTGTTTTATCCAATAACCACTTAGCTCAGTATCGAAGTCGAAACTAGGCCCACAGCCCGACTCTCAGACTGATACTTTACTTGGACTTTACTCAATGTAGACACCCGGGCGTCTGTAACTATTACGTAGTTCTCTTTCAGGGTTGCATTCAATAGCAGACTCCACGCTTCTGATTAGCCTTCCGGTTTCGTTTCCGCAAATGACAAAATCCATATGGCCCCCCTGATCATTGGAAGTCTCTTTCACAATGGCTAGCTAGGCCTGCTTATTTGCAAGAGACAAAAAACGTGTCGCCCGTCAGCCCTAAGTTCGGCTCCCAGGTTGGAACATGCGCCTTTTCTCGTGTCCTCCCATGTAAATTTGATTAATGCACACACTCAGTGCGGGCTGCTGATAGTACCTGCTAGGCATTGGCTGGCTAACTTGTCTGCACATTAAAGGGTTTGATGGTGTGGTCCTTTGTGCAGGCATCCGTCCTGGCTGGCCCAGGGTCTCTCCTCAACTTGCATTGTGGGCTGCAGCTGGTCCAACCCTGGGACTTGCCGATCTTGTTCTAGAGACCACATGTTTCAGATTTGGAGGCTTTCTTTCGGCCGTTTGCCGTTCTCCCCATGCCCCAAAGGAGCAGGGTGTAGTATCTCTGGCCGAAGAATCCCGACCATCAATACGCGCCTGGTTCCGACCGTATTCCCCATTTGGCCCTCTGGTCCCGCCGTTTTTCTCTTACCGTGAGCTGCACTGCTCACAACACCAGACCAGCCTGAGCAAACAGAGCTTGATGCCTTTGCTACCATCTTTTTGTTCAAATTGGCAGCCGGTCTCATACCCACCAAGGGGAGTGTAACACCCCGGAGAAGACACATCAAGTTATTCTCCATGAGACAATCATGCATATGACTGCTTATCAGAGTAGTCCTGAAGACCATACTTGACTTCTGCATCAGCACCAATTTTATCTTTGGGTGCAGCGGCGAACGTTCACGGAAAGCGCTGCCTTAAGCCACCCGTTTGCCCTGACCTGCTCACCCATCATGGCTAATGAAAAGATGAAAGTGGTCACTAGGTCAGTAGAGAGGATTCAGGGACTTCCAGAGCAAAAGAAAAGAGAAATCAACAGTGTTGATTCCTCCTTTGACACATGTAAATACAACACAAACCCATAGTCTCTGAGAGCAGGTCTCGTATACCCTCAGATGCACATCATTGACAGTCATACATTCTGCCGTGGAGGTGTGAGGTAGGACAGCCTGACACCATGCCCAGGTCTGTCTAGGCCAGTATTGTTTCGATTTGACCAAGCACTGGGCTCTGTGGAAAATCTGCCCTGATGCTGTAGCTTGGCAGGAAAGGGAAAGAAGAGCATGGATGCTGGCTAAAAGGGTGGTGCAGCTACCTTCCTATGTTTACTTGTGCCACTGCAGGCAGGTCATACTGGTCCAGGAAGCAAGCAACCCCCAGTCACTGATTGTGCCACTACACAATGAGTGAGAACCATTGAGATTTCAGATCTCTGTGTTATGTGACAGATCACGACCGTTTCCGACCAGCCCGATGTCAAAAGAGGAGAGAAAGAAGGTTGTTACTCCCGTCAAGGAGCTTGGGTGGGTACCCAACGTAACAATTCTCGTAGATTGTCCCCAGAGCACAACATCATGGCACTTAGGTAACAATTCCGCTTTGACTTGTTCCACTTCCCTTCAGGGACTGTAGATTGATATCTCCGGCTGGAATGCTCCCAGAGCCGGTGTGTTTGCTTTGGTCCCACAGTATGCTTTAATTCTTTTTCGAGTCGAAGGGTGTATGGATATTGGGTGAGCTTTTAGTCGTCTTACCTATGATGCATGACGGCATCATGCCGAGTGGTATTATTGACTGCAAGTTGCGGCCAGCGAATCGAGACCAAAAAAAGTATCTCATGGTCTACTCAGCGGTCAGCAGATGAACAGCTGAGCTGCTGGAGAGGGGGAGAGGCAGGGGCCTGCGCAGGACAGCGTCGAAGCTTCACTCCTCGTAGATACCTAGCTTCCATGGTTTTTAGGTATGCACGTAGCCGATACTGAGGATACGACCGCCATTTGAAGCGTAATTTTATCTCGCGTTTTCCCGTATTCCATGCATGCTGGCTGTGAGGGTGCAAACAAATTGCGCAGGGGTATCAATCGTGTGCTGCCACAACCCGCTACGCTACTTTCCGCAGTCCCTGCTCGGCGTCGGGCAACGCTAGTAACAGAGTCTCGGAACCTGAAAAAGTCTTCAGCAGGTCTGTGATAAATTGAAGAGAACAATTTGCAAGAGATTTTAGATGAAAAAATGGGCATATGGTGGAAGAACGTATCGTCAGCGCTTTCTGAGTTCGCAAAACAGCTTCCGATCAAAGAGGGTGGGTGAGCAAAGTATCCCGAACGAATGGGCAAACACACAAATTAGGTAGGTACTGGTAGGTAGTTGCTCAATCGTCCAATTGTCAGAAAATAGGGGGGAAATGAACAGAATCGTTGAAGCGATTCAAGGAGTCCGATGGCTGGTAGAATAAATTTACTTAAGAATGGAAGTCACCTTGATGTTCAGTGGCGCGGGCTGCTCCTGCACAGCCGGTCTGTCTTTGAGCACATGCTATAGGGAAATTACATGCCTACCTACCTAGGTAGGTAGGTAGGTAAGGTAGGCTCCTCTTACCCTGCAAGGTGGATGCCATGGATAGAAGTTTGAGAGACTCGTTTCGAAGCAGTCAGCATTTAACAGCTCTGGCACCACAACATGCAGTCCGCTTTTTTTTCTTCCTCATACGATGCATTGTTGACTTTAAATAGACTCATGTATAACAGACACTGTATGCACTTTTGTTTGTCTTGCTGAACGGCCATCCTACCTTTCTACCGATGTTCGCTTTATTATACGCTCAAGCGCTTGAAACAAGTTTAAAGACGTAAATCTCGGGGAAGTGTCTAGGATGCACATAGACCAGAAGTAATAGTCGGCCATAGCAAAATTAAAAGTTAGCACATAGCTGTTCGAAATGGGCTGACATTCTCTATTTTGATATATAAGGTAGACATATATGAGGTCAATACATACGTTCAAGACGTAGGGTCGGACTTCCCAGTTTTGATTCAAAGGGCAAACGTTCCCTTTCTTATACAAAAAAGGTGTTCGCGCTCAATACAAGAGAATGATAGCAGGTTGTATTACTGAATCTAGAGTAGGTAGGAGATAAGCATCTTTCATAACTCCAGTACCTCTTGCCGATAGAGAGTGCTTTTTTGACTTTGTATGGTATCAAAATTTGCCATCAGACACTTTTAGAGGCCATATACCCAGATGTTAACAAACTTGGATGTGCATTAAATTAAAGCTAGACAAGACTACGTATGGGCTTATTGATATCAAGGTCTTGGTAGCAAACCGCCGTCGTGCTACTGATCAAGTCCACACCTAGCTTCCATGCAATACCGTTTTGTGGTCCTTCCAGTATCCTCAAGTGTAGAAGCCACACACCAATATTATGACGGGTAATATCAAACATGCTATTCAGCTTCTCAATAGTACGTCTAATCTCCTGCAGCCCCCTTAATCTTGTTGCAGGACACCGATATATTTATTCGAGTATAAATTGCCCCGGGGTGGCGCTGTGCGCTGAGCAGATACTATGAAAGAAGCCCGTCTATGAAGCAAGTGTACCACGTGGTCTCGTCTGCATGCAGCTCAGAGGCAATACAGGTTCCAGATACACGCCGGTGGCAATTCCTCTTCCCCGAGAATCGTTCGACACTAGTCTTGTGGATGCTGTCTCTCACGGCCAGTTTCCCTTGTTAAGCACGACCATGCATCGGATAAAAGAAGTCCCAAAATGAGCTATGCCCCTATTATGAGACGTTACTATCCAAATCAGGCGTTAGTGAAGCATGCCTTTATCCTAGAAACTGTGTTTCGAACCTAGCTAGGGGCTCAGGTGTTGACGTTATTTACACCAAAGACCTGCTATCCGGGCAGCCCTACTAAGCCATAACCCACAAAGCTGGAAGTTGGCATGAAATATATGTAAAGTCTATGGGGGACAACATTCGCCCAATTCTCCTTTCTCTGTCTACAGATCACGTAACATATAGATGTTGGATGCCACCGTAGCTCCGTTTGCTTGGACCCGGAGTGACAAAGGGTAAAGTGGTAATTTATATCTGCCAAGATTCATGATGTTCTTCTGTCTTCTTGCAGAATAGCATCTCTCCAGAACCTCCACTCCCATAGCGAAACTCGTTGATATAGCGGATCATGCTTGCCAGATCCAACCATACCATCGATGCCACAAAAGCTTATTTGACGATCATAGACTTTCTTCCACCTGTGCCCACGGCAGAATTTCCTTTGTGCTCTTTTGGCTCTGAAACTTTAGGCATAGATTAGCTCCTCTTGGTATGTACACAACCTCACCTTGAGTGATACACAAGCGACCCAAGTGCCGTTGACATTTTCCTGCACAAGACGGTAAGCAAAGTCCCACTCAGATCACTAAATACGCCCATTCTCATTGAAACAGAGTCTTAAAGTAGAAGTAAGCACCATTGTCCTGTTGTTTCTCGCTCCAAGTTAGGAGCAGGCTCGCACGGCAGAGATGTTGTCCCCGTAGCCGCCTACTCAGGTCATAACGGATTTATCCACACACCCCATCTCATCAAAACGCGTCCCGCGTTGTCGTGAACCAAAAACAAAGCAAGGTCTAGGTCGCCTGATGACGAAGCCCTCGCCGCATGTGGTGAGGAGGTGGCGAAACTATAGCAACCTTGATGACCTCCCCTAACAGATGATGACGACTGGCTGATCACTGCCGTCATGGTCTGGGCCCATGAGACCCTGCCGTCGACTCAGCAGATGTGCAAACATTCCTGCAGCCGGACCATTCCCTTCCAAGGTGATTCGAGGCGAGCTACCTCCGTCATCAGGCAGGAGGCATTGAGTAGCCGTACAGGCGTGTGGATAGACTGTAAGGGGACCTTTTGCACGCCTTGGATGAAAGGAGGGGGCGGTAGACCAAGGCTTACCCGGAACGATGAGACATGTTTGGCTTGTTTGCCTCCGTCTCGATGCTGGCGTGTCACGCAGCTAGTTGGCCCCAGCAATGGGTTTGCTTGCACACGATTCGGTCCTCCTTTCTCCACTCGTTCCTTGCGACGTGACACACGTGCGCCCGTGACTTATCTGAAGACTTGCCCGGATGCAGAGGGCAAACTTGGCGATGGAGGCAAGGCATGGTTGAGTAGAGGACTGAGCTGGTGAAAGAGAGAGCAAGAGGAGGGTGTGCTGGTCAAGCAGCCTGGGTCTCCATGCATACAGCTGCATAGAAGGCGGATGTTGGGAAGTAGAGAGACTTCTCGAAGAAATTTGCCGCCTGGTCGCCTGCATCAGCAACTGCCCGTCCTCTTGTCCAGTCATCCGTGCTGATGGTTGTTTCAAAGTGCTGCTTTGTGTATCCGTTTCGCCTTGATACCGCAGAGACTGTTCAGTCAGTAGCATGACCTAGACAAACAGACGTGCTCCAATGGACTCCCCAACCAGAACCTGCAGTACTGCGGGCATCTTTGGCGTGGCATTTTCTCTGGACAGCCTAGCTCGTCCTGCAGGGACATGACACCCGAGGCTAGACAGAACCGTAGCTACTAGACTAGCTAACCCTTGCCACATGGCCACCTTGTTGATTGAACCATCGAGCCATGGATACATCGTGTATCAGAACACCATCATGTAGATTCTCGTCAGTCTCACCAGGGTGCTTTCTAGTGGCGGCAAAAGGAGAGTTAGTGCAAAGGGCTACCCATAGGCTTCCTCAAGACCAACTACTATAAGATATATGGTTCGGGGAGCTACACTAGCCTCCAGGCACCAAAACCTCTTGTAGACGCCCCAATCAACTTAATGGAGTTCATGAACGACAATCCTTGAATGCTAGTGGCCCGAGATAACGGTCGTACAAAGTGACTGATGATCCACTTGAACTAGTAAGCTCTATACTGAATTTTGGGGGCCAAACTGGAGATTTGGTGGCTGAGAATGGTACGATATTGCATGTTTAAGGTCGTGAGACTAAAGCCACGACGTCATGCCGCCGCCCATAGAGTGAAGTGTAGGATATTCAGATTGCAAACACCTTGACCATGGAAACACACCCGCAGTGCAGGCACTCTTTGATGAAATGTATGTCCTCCAGTCCACTTACGAGGTCTTGACTGGTTAGGTGGGTAGAACAGTTGACTAAGGTAGTCTTCTTAACTCCCCTTGCTACCAGAAGTAAATGGCATAGATCAACATCCAAAGTATGTCTCTGCCAAAAACTGGTCAATGACAGAGAATATCAGGAAGCGCCTGGTGGCAATGGAGACCGTGTAGGTATCGCACTCCCAACTTGCATAATCCCACTGGATCTAAGCAATAAGTTGAACCTAGAGTTGTATCCGGAAGCGAAGAAAAGCTTGAGTACACAATGAAATATGACGATGGCAAAGAGCAATGGCATACGTTAGACTTCCTGTATGAGGATTCAGTCGAATTGCATGTAAGAAGTCCTGGTCATAGCTGCCGGAATAAACCAGACCTAGTTCTGGATGCCAAATATGCTGGAGGCATTATTCTGTTGCACGCCTTTGACTTGGCCAACCAGAGCCGTGAAAATCACGGTGGAGAGTGACCAGGGCCACAAATGGTGAACACCATGGACAGAGAAGAAAACGACGCCGTTATGAGACGTCCAATAAGAATTTGTCTCGTTGGATACACATAAAATTTCCATCTTCTTTAGATACCGAAGGTAGGCACTTGGTGCTAAGTCGAATTGCCATCATCCATCCCACCAGTTGAAAAGTGCTGTGGACATGGACGAGATGAAATTTCTCTAGGCGAGGGAGAACATTCACTATCGGCAAAGCCGCCGTCAGCATCAGTCCGAAGATGTCATCAGGTATTTTTGTTTCTTAGTAATGAAGTATAGTAGGCACCTTTCATGAAGCAATCGGGGGGATCAAGCCAACCGCAGCCGGTGGGATTGCACCGCATACTGTATACACAATCACAATCCAGTTTGAGTGAACAAGAGGGGGAGCTCCCCCAAAAAGGCAAGTTCCTGTAACTACAGCATAGCGACTGTCCCTACACGATTGCTTATTAATAGGAGGGGCGTTGCCCCGCTAATAGTGATGAATTGCTAGCAGCTTAGAGCTAAGTCCGAGGCTCCCCTGTACCCTGTACCCGCCCACATCTGACGGAAGAGTCATCATCGTTTGCAATTATCGATGACTACAACAATGCACTGGAGAAGCTAAGCTACAGTTCTCGCTTTTGTTTATGAATCTTGTCACCAGCGGTGCTTCCCCCGAAGCTGTTGGTGGGAACATGGCCGCATTCGACCTCCCCCATAAAGCCCAAGTACTCCACCAAGCGCTGCACAGAGCGACTTGAGCAAGCAGACGAGGCTTCTCCACTGTCCGTAGCCAACCGTTCGTGATACACGTTCCCCTCATTTTGACTTGGATATGCCGAAGAAAAGACACCAAACACACTATTCGAAACCGCCATCGACCCCTCCTCCTTCGCTGGCTAGTTCGAGGATCCGAAGTGCAGATAACGATGGTGAGTTCTGCGTTCATTTCGTGGCAGCAGCAGCCGACCGGCATCCCTCAACAAACATCGGAACGACCGGTTGGTCCAAGTCGTGCAACATCGAGACAGCATTCCAGACGCGCCCAATGAATGAACCGCCGATCAGACTATGGAAACATTACACCGCATGCAAGCATGCTGCAATTGTCAACACGAAACACCCGCGGCACATTCCAAGCATTCTCGAAGCATCTTCTCTCCTTTTGCCTTATGTCTGTCTTCCCATGTGCTAATTGTGTACCTCTTTCCACAGTACAAACCAAAGGTGTCAACGAGCTGCTTGCCGACCTCCGAAGGATTGGCGTGAGCAACAATGGCGCAAGCCCAGGTACCCAGATGACTTCCATCGACGCAGCTCTCAATCCCATACCCAGTGTACCACCCGCTTTGCGTCAAGTCCTCCGTATCCCTGAATCCCCTGCGCCACAGCAACGATCGCGTCGCTTGGTTGATGCCCAGGGCCGCCGTCTGCCCCCAGGCCCCCCGGCACCCCGATCTTGGCTAGCACAATCTCGCCATGCCCCGACACCCTTGAAGGGAAAGGGTCATATCGACTCTCGCGCCGTCCGTGACAGGGACTTTTTCATACACCAGCTGCCAGGTGTCAATATTCCGGAGAGGGGCAGCTTGCTAGACCTCGCTCTGTCAACCATGGTTGCCGACTGGGAATACCAAAGGCATTACAACCAATATTGGCTATACACACTACCTGACCACCTAAGACTGGCACTCATATGTTATCTGGGTAGCTACAGGCTGGATGGCGCATCTCCGGGTGACTTGAAGAGGTTGCTGCTGCCGCCTCCTGACATTGAGCCTGGAGATGAATCGCTGAAGCCCGGACACATTCCGAACGAGGGGATTCACACATTTGACATGGTTGACGGCTTTGGGAAGGCGACCGATCTAAAGGAGCTTTCCGACATATTGTTCCCTCGTCGTCCCGCCGAGTTGACTCCTGTTGCTCTGCAAGAATCTTGGGATGCACCATCAGACACCTGGAGTGCGCCCACGTTGGTTGCAGATGTCCGCCCCTCCATTCTTCCGAACCTCACACGTGTCTCCTTGGCGGTCAACCCGTCAATCGCACACAAGATGTCATGGAAACACCTGCTTTCCTTCTCATCGCACTTGGCTACCGTCACACATCTCAGTTTGGCATACTGGCCAAGGCCCACCCTGACGCCAAATGCCATTGCATCTATGATCGAATCGCCCAGCGGGTCGATTCAGTATGGAGGCACTGGCTTCTACAGCCATTCACTTGACGACGACTGGACTGAAGCTATCTTATTGCTCAGGCGTCTGAGCAAGAACCTCTACGGGCTAGAGTATTTGGACGTAACAGGTTGCGCTTCGTGGACTGAGGCGCTGATCCGGAGTGTAGATCATGACTCGGTCGATTGGCAGGGCGCTTGGGGCAAGATTACCGACTTGTTGATGTACTGGGGATTCCAAACCCCCAAAGTCGACGAAGAGCAAAAATACTCAGAATTCTTGGGGCATATCGCGCTTGCTACTCGAGTCGAGCGCCACATTATAGGCAAGAGATCAGGACGCGGACGGTTTATCGAAGTCTTCAGGGATACTATCCCGGATGCATAAAAGGTTGTTGTACCTTTGATATGACGACTTTCCGTCACCTCTTTGCTTTGCTTAGATCGTGTGCTTTTGGGTTGATATCTTAATCCTGAGAGCTCTCAATTATTTGACCATTCACAGTTGACGCTTACCGTGCGCCGTCCCTCTTTGTCAAACAGTTTTATGCAACAACTCCTGTTGATGAGAGCATCAACCAATCATTCGCTTTTTTTTAGAGACGGGCGGCGGCAGGGTATACGGCTACGGATCAATAATATCCTCAAAGTGCCAGATTAATGGAATCTGAGACAGGACCAGGGTTCTGGATGCACATGTGTGGCAGTCATGGTCAAGTTATGTCCCATTGTTCCAATTAGCCCAGCATCTCTCTTTACAAAGAACGATATCCATGCACCTAGGTAGGTAATGTGGAGAAACTGGACCAATCCAGCTGGGATACTGTCTATATGGTGACCGCTAACAAGCTTGACATGTCATTTCAGCCATCCTTATAGTATTCATGAATATTTTCTTACTCCACCTTCGAAAGTTATCATGATTGTCCCTGCTCAAAACTGGCTTATGATACCGGATGCCAAGTAGGGCGGGCCTATCCTATTCGAGCAAAAGGTCACAAAAGGAAGTCGAAAAGTGCCCAAAAAGCAGGTCGCGTTGTGTTCGTTTTCTTTCCTTATCGTTTCTCCCCGGTTCTCAAACTTCCGTTTGCCGATATGCGGCTGCTGCTATCCTCGAGGTACTTGCCCAGAGTAAGGTAGGACCTCATGTAGTTCTTTGTTCAAAAGCATTCCTGTCTCAATTATGTGAACAAAGAATCGATGATTATATAGCAGTCTTGGGCAATCACTTCATCATGAAACCGTGGCTTCTCTCATCAGCAGGCTCATGGGTCATATGAGCTATATTCACAAACAAAACCACCACAGATTCCGCAAAGCAGTACCCCAAGATGAGTCCCTTTTGTTCTCCATCACTCTAGCCCTAGCGGCCTTTGTTCTCTCGCTACTTGCTTCGCTGGCCGGAGTCAAGGTGGGCTTCATGTCAGACTCCAATATGGCACTGCTGGACACCAGCCGTATGGGCCTGGAAGCTGTTCTTTCTGGTAACAACGCTCCCTGTTTAGTCCGAAGCTCCCTGGGCACCGGCAGCGGCAAAATCAACGGCGCAAAGAACAAGCTCATCAACGACACAAAGAGGTCGCCAAGGCCATCAAGGATGCCGTTGGCCTCGACCAGCTCTACGCCGTCCACCCTTGGACCGTCTGCTCCGGAACGTTTGTGAACAAGAACGACTCGAGCGGCGGCTTAGACGTCAGGGTATGCTGGCCATTGCATCAGATCAACCTGGCCGACCTCGTGGAGATGGACCTCAAGATCTCCGGTCCCGTCCGAGACGCCACCCGCGAGGTGGGCGAGGCCGCGCCCCGAATCCCGACGGCGATCGGTGACCTCTTCTCCGCGGCCTACCTGCTCTGCATCTTCTCGGCCTTGACGTTGGTCGTCGCGATCCACTTTACCTTGCCGCGAGGGCCCGGAGGCCACCGCCGCCCGCCCTTCTGGACGCACGTTCTCAACTTGGCGGTCGCGGATCTGGCGTTTGCGATGCTGGTCACCGCCAGTGCCGTCGCGACGGTCGGGGCCAACGGGATCGCTCAGGCAGTGCGCGACGAGGCGGTGTGGCTCGGCATGCGGGTCGAGGTCGGGTCTAGGTTCCAGGGCATGGTGTGGGCTGCGACCGCGGTTATGGGCGTCGTCTCTGTGTACCATCTGCTGGCGATGTTTCTGGCCTCGTGCAATCGCAGTTCAGAGTAGAGCACTCAGGCGACTTTTTTTTTCTGGGCGAGAACGCCACGCGAATGCCAACTCATGGTTACCCTGGAAATGATGCCTGATCACGGGCGTTCTTCGGCGTGGCGTGCACGGGGAAGAGGTTGTGCTTTTCGGAAGAGCACTGCGTGAACAGTTATTCGATTATTGGGGATGACACACTAGAAATAGCAGTATATGGTATTTGGTAAAATTTGGCTCTACGTGAGCACTTGACACTGGTCTCTGCTCCTCTGCATGCTTCTGATTCCTCATGGGATTTTGTTATACTGTATGATATGCGCCCTCGATGTAGGTACAGATAGACCTTTTTTTGGTCTGCAGGGGGACCAAGATAAGGTCGGGACTTGGGTTAACCTGCAACTAAGTGCACATGTAAATTGCTTCTATATTTGGTACCTTGAATACCCTCTTGTGGACGCAACTGTGCGCTGAAATCCATGTCTTTTTTTTTCTCAGGGCAGAGATTATTCCTAGGTACTGCAATACAGGTGTATATGTGTATGTATTTGCAGCAACATATTCCGTCTCGATTACAGGATGTAAGTTGCTTTAAGCTTAAGCTTGATGTTAGGTATGAAAGATAAGTACCTAGTAATATGTAGAAGAAAACCCACGATGATGTCATTTATCAAGATTCCAATTGGCCCCTGACTGCCACGAGGCATCATCCCAGCCGCTACTCCATCCCCAATGCCCCTAGTCCTCCCCCCTCAACAGGTCCCCATCAGTGGAGAGATCCACCAGCATTCAGCTGCCAAGCACCTACCTCAACCACCTATTTATTTTTATTTCAACAGTAAAATTCTAGCTGTGACCAGCCACCCGGCCAGCAACCGATCCGACAAGCGCAAAAGATTCTGACGAAGCTGCAGCTCGTCTGTTTGCGATCGCGCCTCGTCTGAGGTTGAAGCTGTCAATCCCGCTTCTCTA